>QANT01006995.1:0-33451 GCA_003254885.1 Purshia tridentata | reverse complement strand
TTATTGAGTTTCCAATGTGATTTTTTTCCCTTATAAGTCTGTAGTATCATGAGAAAATATAGCAAAACAAAATTCGAGGAATCCTAAATAAAATAAAATAAATTAGTTTATAATATTGTATTTGTTAATTAATTACATAGATTAATAATACTACGTGGTGAAATTACAGTTATATAAACAAATTTCTCATTAGATCAGATAAGAGAAAGAAGATGAAATGCATCTCAGTCACTTTCACCTATTGCATATCTGAGTCCTATATCTAATCTAACGATTAAGATGTAAGTTCTCAGCTAAGAATTATCATAAAAAAATAATCAGTAGTCAAGTTATTCAGAAAAATAAAAATATTGATCGATAATTCGAGTTAATAGTACAGCTTTATCTTATATGGGCCAATAGGCCCAATACATTCAAGGCTTTTGAAGGAAAGAGTGATGGTAATAATAGATGATCTGGCCCATAAAAGTCTGACAAATAAACCCAAATACAACATGAGGCCCACTTACCCGAAAACAAATTATTTTTACCAACATGCAGTCTTGCAGATAACAGAGAGAGCAAAGTTCAGAGTAATGCGAAACACAGAGAGACACATACAAAGTGGTAGAAAGAAAACCAAAATGGCATCTTTATCAGCTACTCCCTTACCGTTATCATCATTCTTTTCACTTTGCTTCCAACTAAAACCAAAAATATGAAAAATCCATGTTTTATTTTGAGGTTGTGATTTTGTTCAGCATTACTGTTTTGCAGTTATTTTATGTTGTTTTGGTTTATAGCAGTGAAATTTTGACTGAAATGTGCAATGAATTTGTATTATGTTTCAGTTTGGATTTGAATAATGTCTGCTATATAAGAATGGAAATCTTTGGTTTTCATTAGTTTGCTTGAACTTCTTTATCTTATAAAGCAAACGCAATGTGGTTAGCTCTGGCTGAAAGTTTGCAATGTGGTTTATATATGTGAAGAGAGATATTAAGAAAATTCAAATTTTATGGAAGCTTTATGTATCTTCTTCCCAATGCTGAAAATGCATGATTTGATATAAGGCATCATTCAGCATAAATAACTATAAAAATGTTCGACTTACAAAAAATGTAAACCATTGTCTTCTTTGATATTTACATTCTAAGCGCGTGAAGAAATATCAGCTAAGAATTATGTAAATTTTGCTTAAAAAATGCATCAGTTGGATTTAACATGCCCTGCACTTGTGGTTTTGGGTGGTTCTACAGCTCTTCCTCAGTCACAACTATTAGGTGCTAAAGCATCTGAGTTGAACTTACATACAGTAAGTCATTTTCAATATGTAGTTTTGTATGAAAATTCAAGTGTGTTTTGTCATTTCATTGAGGGAATTTTATACGTATAGTTGCCTTCATATGATCGATTTTGTTCTACAACATTTCGCTGATAGATTATGGAGTGGACAAGTACAACATTGACTGGTTTTGGCCATTTTGGTATTGCAGTTGAAGATGTAAGCTCCATTTCTTACTATAGATGTGGTTTTGTCTTTGTGCCAAACTAATAATTCTTAGTACCTACTTTGGGTTCAACTTTTGAATCCACTGTGGTTTTGTTTAAGCCGCATGAGATGTATCATCATCTGATTTGTTTTGAATGACAACCCTTTGACAATTTATAACTAAAATTTGATTTAAAAATTGAATACTATCTTACTTACTATAAATTGGAGCATTTTGTGTCGATACTAAAATAGATATCGATATATAGGTGTGGTGCTAGGCTTTCCATTTTGCTCTCTTTTAAAACTCCTTCATTTTCAACTTCCAATTACAATTTAGAAAAAATAACCCGCCGTTAATGTCAAGGTTTTGATCCAACGACCACTAATTTAAGCTCTAATTGCTACTAAATTAAATTGATGGATATTTTCCAATCCAATTGGATATATTTAGAATGTCAAAGTTGACTTTGAATTTCATCGATCTCATTCATTTTCTCTCTTTCAGTTCTCTCTACCAATCCATTCTCCAAGCAATCCCGCTAATATTGTTAACATTTGCAGCAAAATCAATCAACAATATTCAACAATCCATGCACACCTTTTTCCAATGTCATGCATTTTCTCGCCTCTAATTCCGTAACACATGTTCTTTTCTTGGATCCCAAGCAACAAGCTTTTCCTTAAATGGGTTCGATGAATTTTGCTCTGTTGTTGTACTATCGAGGTTTAATTTTGTGATCAAAGATTGAAGCTAACTAAGACGACGACGGCGACGACCCAGCAGCGTAGAAGAAAGCGAATGAGGGCCTTTCGTGACAACATGGGAAGGCCTTTCGTGACAATCGGAACGACGTGTCGCAACCAATCCTGGTTCGTAGTCTTGGCCTCCTTTCTCTTGTGGTTTTTCTTAATTTATGTCTATCACTCGCAGTTCATGGTCGGCAAGAGCCTCATGTTAACCTTGTTAGGAAATCAAAATTTCGACACTTCTATCATTGTCATTAGCGACGACACTTCTGTCAATATTGTTCGCGAGTCTGATTCTCTTGGTTTGCCTGAAAAAGAAACCCAGAGTACTATTAGGAAATCTCAGCCAGATGAAGAAGGTAATCATGTTTTTAATGACGAAACAGGGGATAGGAATGTTGTTGTCGAGGAAAAAGCTTATCAGAATCATCCTCACCAGTTTATTAATGTGAGAACCAAAGATGTTTTTGGTGTTGAAGAACATGGGATTGAAAAATTTGGGCAAGTTTCGGTTTCTAAGAAGGAATTAGGGACTAACCATGATGATGAAGCACATAATTTTAATGATGATAAGAATGAAGCTCAATCTACTGTCAATGAGGTCACCAAAAAACCCAATAGGGAGGATAGGAGAAGGGTTGATTCTGGTTCTGATTGCTTGGGTAAATACATCTATGTCCATGATATCCCTAGCAAATTTAACAAGGACTTATTGAAGAAATGTAGGTCACTCAGTAATTGGACTGACATGTGTGAGTTTGCATCAAATTCTGGTCTTGGACCCCGTCTTACGAATTCCGATAGAGTCTACTCAAATATTGGTTGGTTTGCTACAAATCAGTTCTTGCTAGAGGTCATATTCCACAACAGGTTGAAGCAATACAAGTGTTTGACAAATGATTCATCTCAAGCCTCAGCAATCTTTGTGCCTTACTACGCCGGCCTAGACGTAGCCCGGTACCTTTGGGGTTCCACCACATCTGTGAGGGATTCTGGTTCCCTGGAGCTTGCAAAGTGGCTGAGGGAAAAACCAGAGTGGAACAAGATGTGGGGTAGAGACCATTTTATGGTGGCAGGGAGGATTACATGGGATTTTCGGAGATGGACGGACAAGGACTTTGAGTGGGGTAGCAAGCTTATGCTTTTGCCTGAATCAAAAAACATGACCATGTTGGCAATTGAGTCAAGCCCTTGGAACAGTAATGACTTTGCCATACCATATCCAACATACTTTCACCCTTCAAAGGACATTGAGGTGTTTCAGTGGCAGAATCGAATGAGGAGGCAGAAGAGGCGCATATTGTTCTCATTTGCAGGTGGTCCAAGGCCTAATCTTCAGAACTCAATCCGAAACGACATTATTGACCAATGCAGAGCTGCAAGGAGGAAATGTAAGTTGCTAGAGTGTACTTCTGGTCCAGACAAATGCCACAAGCCAGTTTTTGTGATGAAAATGTTTCAAAGTTCTGTGTTCTGCTTGCAGCCTCCTGGGGACTCTTTAACCAGGAGATCAGCCTTTGATTCGATTCTCGCGGGCTGCATTCCCGTTTTCTTTCATCCGGGTTCAGCCTATGTCCAATATGTATGGCATCTGCCAAAGGACCACACCAAATACTCTGTGCTCATCCCAGCATTTGACATAAAAAACAAAGGTGTTAGCATTGAGAAGACACTGCATAAAATTCCAAGACACAAAGTTATAGAAATGAGAGAAGAGGTCATAAGACTGATACCAAAATTGATATATGCAGACCCAAGTTCTAGATTGGAGACCCTTGATGATGCTTTTGACATTTCAGTCAAAGGGGTTCTTGAAAGGGTGAACACAATCAGGAAGGACATGAATGAGGGGAAGAATACTAGTTTTGATTATGCAGAAAAAGTGAGTTGGAAGTACAATTTGTTTGGGATTGTTGAAGAACATGAATGGGATCCTTTCTTTGAAGGAGGAATGAGTGTACATGCATAGACAACAGAGAGATAAAACACATGATTCATTTTGTAGTTGTACATGGGTAAACTAGTTTGTTCTTATGCATAAAAAGATATATACAATTTGGAATCAATAAATTAGTAACATAATTACAGTTACTTTAATGGTCGTACAAGGATATTCACCGTCCCAAATATTAGGATTTGCTCACTAATAACATCGGTCCAAGAGAATATCTAGTACGTACATACATGCTCATATTCTAAAACGAGAGCAAATTTGCTCACCACCAAGTTAATTTATCTATACACATGCCATCTTTTGGTGAAATTAGAGTAATATAAACAAATTTCTCATTAGATTGGAGAAAGAGAAGAAATACAGCTTACTATCTTAGTCACTTTCACCTGTTGCATATGTCAGTCGTATGTCTAATCTAACGATTAAGATGTAAGTTATCAACTTAGAATTATCATAAGAAAATCATCAATGGTCAAGTTTTTCAGAAAAATAAAAATATTGTTAATTCAAGTTAATAGTACATATTCATCTTATATGGGCCAATAGGCCCAATACAATCAAGAGTAGTGAAGGAAAGATGTGATGTATAATTGAGGATCCGGCCCATAAAAGTCCGACAAGGCAGGCCTGGAAAAACTAATAAGCCCAAAACATATGAGGCCCACTTACCCGAAAACATATTATCTTCTCCAACATGCAGATAACAGAGAGAGCAAAAGCTCAGAGTGAGCGAAACACAGAGAGACACATAAAAAGTGTGGTAGAAAGAAAACCAAAATGGCATCTTTGTCAGCTACTCTGAATATCTTAAGACCTTCTTTTGCTTCACAATCACCGTCCTTGAGATTTTTTGATGTGAGAAACTCTGCTTCTTCGTATAGTACTTCTCGAAGACTCGCTCTCTTTCAACTCGGCTCTGGTAATTCCTCCCTTATCATTATCATCATTCTTTTTCACTTTGCTTCCAACTACAACAAAAAATATGAAAAACCCATGTTTATTTTGAGGTTGTGATTTTGTTAGCATTACTGTTTTGGAGTTTTGTCTTTGTGAAATTTTGACTGAAATGTGCAATGTATGTGTCTTATGTCCAGTTTGGGGTTGAATAATGTCTGCTATATAAGAATGTATATCTTTGGTTTTCACTAGTTTGCTTTAACTTCTTTTTCTTATAAAGCAAACGCAGTGTGGTTAGCTCTGGCTGAAAGTTTTTAATGTGGTTTCTGTGAAGAGAGATATTAAGAAAATTCAAATTGTATGGAAGGTTTAGGGAGCTCTGGCTGAAAGTTTTTAATGTGGTTTCTGTGAAGAGAGATATTAAGAAAATTCAAATTGTATGGAAGGTTTAGGTCTCTTCTTTACGATGCTGAAAATGCATGACCTTTACATAAGTCAGCAATCAGCATAAATAACTACAACAATGTTCAACTTATCAAAATGTAAACCATTGTCTTCTTTGATATTTACTTTCTAAGCGCGAGCATTTTGTAAATTTTGCTGAAAAAATGCGTCAATTGGATTTAACATGCCCTGCACTTGTGGTTTTTGATATTTACTTTCTAAGCGCGAGCATTTTGTAAACTTTGCTGAAAAAATGCATCAATTGGATTTAACATGCCCTGCACTTGTGGTTTTGGGATGGTTCTCCAGCTCTTCCTCAGTCACAACTATTAGGTGCAAAAGCATCTGAGTTGCTAAGAGGAGAGGGAAACTCTATAGAGGCTGCTCCAGTGGCAAATTTGGCCCAAGCAGGCACTTTTATTACCCAGGACAATGCAGTTGAGTGGGTGAAAAATGACAAACGAAGAATGCTTCATGTTGTCTATCGTGTTGGGGACTTGGACAAGACTATAAAGTACGTGTCTATTTAGTAAAAGAAGAATTTGCTTCAATAATGCGTAGTTCCAACAGCTAGCTAATTCTTCTATTGAGATGCAGATTCTATACTGAATGTTTGGGTATGAAGCTGTTAAGAAAACGTGACATACCAGAGGAGCGATATTCAAATGCTTTTCTTGGATATGGGCCAGAAGATTCCAATTTTTCTGTTGAACTTACATACAGTAAGTCATTTCAAATGTAGCTTTGTAAGAAAATTCAAGTGTGTTTTGTCATTTCATTGAGGGATTTTTATACTGTATAGTTGCTTTCATATGATTTTGAAATTCTATTACATTTCGCTGATAGATTATGGAGTGGACAAGTACAACATTGGGACTGGTTTTGGCCATTTTGGTATTGCAGTTCAAGATGTAAGCTCCATTGTGGTTTGTCTTTGTGCCAAACTAATAATTATTAGTACGTACTAGTACTTTGGGCTCAACTTTTGAATCCACTGTCCTATCAAGTGGTTTTATTTAAGCCGCATGAGATGTCACATCTGATTTTTTTTGAAGAACAAACCCTTTGACAATTTATAACCAAAATTTGATTTAAAAATTAAATACTATCATACTTGCTGGAAATTGGAGCATTTTGTGTCAATACTAAAATAGATATTGATTGGAGTGGTGCTAGGTTTTCCATTTTGCTACTCAAAGCTCATTTTTCTGGAACTAATATGAATGTTCATATGATACTAGTTTTTTTTTTCTATCAAGTGGTTTTATTTAAGCCGCATGAGATGTATCATCTGATTTTTTTTGAAGAACAAACCCTTCGACAATTTATAACCAAAATTTGATTTAAAAATTAAATACTATCATACTTACTGGAAATTGGAGCATTTTGTGTCAACACTAAAATAGATATTGATTGGCGTGGTGCTAGGTTTTCCATTTTGCTACTCAAAGCTCATTTTTCTGGAACTAATATGACTGTTCATATAAAACTAGTTTTTTTTTTCTAACCTCCATACTCTTCAGAAATTTGGGGCATTGTTCCTGACAATTTTATTTCTTGTCCATAATGTTTTATATGCCAAGATTTGTGAACTCACTTAAGTTATACAATTTTCTATAGGTCGCCAAAACAGTGGAACTTATAAAGGCAAAGGGAGGGAAAGTTACAAGGGAACCTGGTTCTGTTAATGGTGGCAGTACAATAATTGCTTTTATTGAGGATCCTGATGGTTATACGTTTGAGCTTTTGGAGAGAGTGCCTGCACCTGAGCCCTTCTGCCAAGTGATGCTTCGTGTAGGTGATCTTGACCGCGCCATTAACTTTTATAAGAAGGTGAGTTGTGTCAACTTCTTTTAGTAAAACTTAATACATTTGTTGCAATTTAGGCTTTTATAGTTGTAAGCTTCCTGCAGCTTTTACCATTGTGTTTCTTGAACTTGAAGGCATTTGGCATGGAACTTCTCCGCAAGAGAGATAATCCTGAGTACAAGGTAACTTCACAAGTCCTACACACTGAAAACTTCCCTGCTATTTGTGGATACCTTTGAAATTATGATGATTATGTTAATCTCTTTTGTTTACTCTCTCTCTCTCTCTCTCTCTCTCTCTCTCTCTCTCTCTCTCTCTCTCTCTCTCTCATTTTCCAATCTCGCCAATCGAACAAGTGACCCATTTGACCTGTTGTTACACAAAGCTAAACAGACAATAGAAGGATCGGCATGTTTATGTTAAACTCAATACATGCACATAAAATTCTTGGGCTTCATGACCATAATAAAAATTGTGACCAAAGCCATTTATATTTTGGCCCTGGCTGTCCCCGCATGCTTTTAGCCTCTCCTCCCCGCCTGCCGGCCCGCCCACCAGCCCGTTTTGGCTCCCTGCCCTCTTTTTCTTTTACTTTTTAATATATACAATTTAATTGAAACCTATTGCTCAACATTCTCTGCATGTTGGTTTTTTACCTGATATTTGGTTCTGCCTGTTCTCTAGTATACAGTAGCCATGATGGGCTATGGTCCTGAAGATAAGAATGCAGTGCTTGAACTGACATATAACTATGGAATCACCGATTATGACAAAGGAAATGGTTATGCACAGGTATATGGGATTCCTTCTCTTACAACATATTTTACTATTGTCAAGCTCTTAAATGACCTATGCCAATTTTGCTTACCATTCTCTATGTTACAATTTGAAGAAGACTGAACCCCAAATTTTAACAGATTGCAATAGGCACAGATGATGTTTATAAGAGTGCAGAAGCAATCAAACTCTTTGGAGGGAAGATTATTCTTGAACCTGGGCCCTTGCCAGGTATCAACACAAAGATAACTGCTTGCCTTGACCCTGATGGCTGGAAGTCGGTATGATCTGTTTGAGTGCTTTCCATTAGTGAAAGTGGAGTTAGTTATATATTAGTGTTATGTTGTATTTTGCACCTTTTATGCTTGAAATTTATCATATTAAGCAACACATACTTATTTAGTGTATTTATTCATTTTTTCCCCTCCCCATCCTGCAGGTATTTGTTGATAATGTTGATTTTTTGAAGGAATTAGAGTGAGTAAGAGCATCATTATAAATGCCACTCCTCTTAATTGAGTCTCAAGGAAGATTTGTATCAATTTTGATTGTAGATTCTTCCAACCTGCCAGTTCTATTTATCTTGAAGCAGCCCATGAGAGAACATACCCAATCCAAATTTGTATATATACCGATGAGAGACTGTAACAATTGCTACGAGTGCCATCCTTGACCAACCATATGTGCATCTAGGATTTTGAGATAGTAGCTGCGCATTGATTGTTGTCAAAATGGTAACAATTCAGTTTTACATCAATCCAAACCTGGACCTTTCTTAGTATTGTGTTATATTAAATTCAACATATGATGGATCCCCTCAGTCCACATATGTTGGTCGCCTTTACTCTTGCATTCAAATTCTATTATCCTGTCAGCTGTTTTTATCCCAAAGTATGCCCTTGGTTTGCTGCCATCTTCCCTCTCCCTTCCGGGCCAGGCTGGGATGTCACAGTAGACTCCAGAGACTACACCTGCATGCATCGCAAGCATGGCATCATGGTTGGCAGGGGCAGGAGTCAATATAAAATATTAGCTCTGGGTATTAGAATTTCTTACATTTCTTCTTTTTTGTAAATGTTCCAGCCATGTGCTTGCTTTTCATTTTGGCTACAACCTGCTATCATTCTAAATTAGTAAAATTCACTAGGTATTTTGAATTGATGATTTAGAAATTGTAGGAAACACGACAGAAAGGGAAGAAAGTTGATCAAAATTCATTCTTTTAACTTTCTTTTAGTAGCTTCAAGTTTTTACCTGCCCATTTGAATTCATGTTGAAAGAAACTTGCTTCCAATGAAGAGCACCTGCAATCAAAAGTTATGTTATAGCGAATTCCAAATTAGTCATCTAATTTATGCATGAAGTCAGCTAGCTAAATGTACTATTGCTTCATGAATGTAACTTGGTAATATCCTTTTTGAAGTATACCTTTCCTTGTACGTTTGAGGAGTTCTCCTCCTCTTGAGACAAAGTTCAATGCAGAATTTGATTCTTTTGCTTCACATTTTTCCTCAGCCAGAGCAAATGTTGTGCCTCCATACTCCTTTTGCAGCCTTAACTTAAGTGTGGCAGCTCCTCGTAAAGCTGTAACTCATTGATCAGAAACAGTTTAACCAAGATTTGTGGTGTCAGTATATTTAAACTATTCTATCAAGCCAAGATTTTTGTCTTGTAGAATGATGGAATTTGGTACTTGTAGAGGTTTAGTGATACCTGTAGCTGCTCCAGCTGTTAAGGTCATGATATCTCCATTAGTCCTTGCATTAACTGCAGAATTGACAACTGACAGAATATGGTCATGATCAGCTCCCATTTCCTCCGCAACCTCAATGCAGCGTGAAGCTACTAGAGCTGCTGCAGATGCTAGTGCAGTCGATGTTTCAGTGGTCCTTTCGGGTGGTGTTTTCCGGTGGGAAGCTGATGGTTCAGGCAGTGCAGATGAAGCTGAAAGTGCTGCTACAGCAGCAGCAACCCCAGCCACAGAAACAGCTGCGTGCAACTGGGCATTTTGGGTTCTCATTTCCTGCTTCTTCCTCTCCTTTTGATCTTTTATCCACCTCCCCATTGTTTTCCCTCGCAAAATGCTCTTGTACAGCTGCAGACAAGTAACAATGAGGAAGATGATGCCAAGGAATTTCAATTTTCATATATATGCTGAGGTTGATGAATGAAAATCAAATAATACCCCATTATTGAGCAATTGTTGATTGGAAAGGAAATCTGGATGGAGTGCTTGATGTAGTAAATATATCTCCTGCACATATTAACCAGCTGTTAAACTTCATACAGCTCTGCTTGTGCTTGGGTTGGGTGCATGTTTTGTTTATGGGAAAAGAAGCTTTTTGTAAATCGGGTGTAAAATGACAAAAAGTTCTATGCAGACATTAGTCATTACAGAGAAAACAAGGGGACCAGGCATACTTAAATTAAGGCATTCAAGAGTTAATAAGCAATTATATACTAGTTTACAATCATGCACTCGTGCACAAAATATATGATGGCGATTCTGCTTTCCAAAATATATTTTATAAAATAATAGGACTATTATCAACCAGCTATTTGTATAATGATACTTTTCTTCATTTTGTTAAAACAAATCTTAAGCAGAAATTGCAACGAGTTATTTTTGTAAATTGCGACTTGACCCAAAGTCATATCTCAACTTTTGGTCAGATTGTTTTACGTAGAAAACTCTAGAAGTTGGACTAATTTAAGTGAAATAATAAAATTATTGGAACCATATTTATTGACCAACTTATGTGACTAGTGTTGTGAAAGAAAAGACAATGGTTGTATTGTACCCAAGAATTCTACGGGTCTCACTCACCTCTATTAATAATAGTAATATGGTATACAATAAGATTTAATTATGTAGTTAGTGACACAAATTTCTTCTAAAAAAACAAAAAAAACAAAAAAACAAATTAGAGAGGAAGAGAGAGAGAACCTTCATTTCGTCACTGTCTCTTGGCGAAATTGGAGGGCTACCCCCACTGGGTAACTGCTGAAGCAGTCGAGACCCAAATAAGAAAAGACAAAAGAAAACATATGAATATATGATGACCCTTGGATCAAACCAAGTTAAATGTAGTTTTGTAATAGCCTGATCAGTGTCACAGAAAACTTGTACAAGAATCAAGATACTTCGTTAAAATTATATAAGTAAGAAACTTACAGATGATTCCCTTGAAGGAATGGAGATTGAATCGTGCATAATTTCAACACCATGATCAGAAGACTTGTCAAGATTTTTAGAAGCTACAGGACTTTTTGTATGGTGAATGTTAAGAGCTTTGGAGAGCTCCATGGCAGACAGACTCCATGATCTGGCCAGAAACTCCATGGACTCTGTTGGAGTTTCGGGTGGTGGGCAACAAGAAGACCCAATTAGCCCACCATTTTCGTCTATGTTCTCCAGCCCACCATGTACATGTGTTGAGCATTTCAAACCACAAGAGCTCACTGACACCATCACACAAACACACACACACACACAGAGACACAGTTAGGCGCTCAACATTTAAGTTTTCATCAAGATGAATCGTATAATCATGGAAAGCTAGCCTTCTCTTTGCATTATATCAATGTAGACTTGTAGGTGTTTTTGCAAAAAACTAAAAGGTATGACTTACTTTCTTTTCAAGCCCAACACTTGATTTCTCGATCACTCAGTTGGGACTCATCAAAGCCTCTAAATCTAGCCAAGAAAAAAAGAATAGTGAGATGATGAGAGGAAGGTACAGCCTAGAGTACTATTTAACATGGTATGCAAAAGTAAGTTGCATGTTTCTTTATGATATATCAAAGGACCCAATTGCTTGCCCAATTAAAATTTAAAGGTGAATAATCTCAATTCTCATTCATCTTTTGTCACCACCAACTTAAATGGTGCTCTGTGTGTGTGCTTTATACATAAATAGGTAAAAAGGCCCATTTTTTGAGCGGCAGATTCATCATTACTAGGGTTCTCTTTTGTCACCATTATCCAAGTCTAAGTCACATCTGAGAGGGTGAGGGACCCTTTTGCACCCACTTCTATGTCCTCTGGATTATGATCAAACAAACCATTCCCATGACCATCATTCACATTAGAGTGTGCAACTCATTTAATTTCGTCATCCCACTTGAATGAATAAGACTCTCTCATCCCAACTGAGCTTAATGAGAAATATAACAAGGGGTCTGCAAAATGTGTCCCATATCGAGGTTTAAAGCAACCTGTGTCTAAAGCTGATGTCTTTTCATTTTGTTTTTCTTGCAACTTTACAGTATTCGCGCAGCATATTAGGTTTTTGTACTATTATATTGTAAATTGTAATCAGCAACTTTTTGTGCAAATTAGCCCAGCTAATACTAATTAGTTAACTTATAAGATAAAAATGTTTTTGAAAAAACAACTGATAATAGAACCTTGTGTAGTTTTTGGACTTGGTTTGAGTGACATTATGGTGGACTGAGTGAATGATAAAAAAAACTTGCATGAATGGGTATATACACCCATACTCTTATAATACATAGTCTCATAACTAATATGTAAAGAAATATTATACGTGTGTAATTTTCTCGTGAATGATAGATGGCAAATTTGGAAAATTAATTATACCGTACCGCATTTTAAGATGATAAATTGAACTATTGGAGGCAAGCACCATGATCCCGCCAATAGCCCCTAGGACATAATCCAAGGATTATTTACACCATAGTGGCAGCATAACTAAATAGTTTCAAGTCCCACGCACCAAACAGAGGGTATCAATATTATCATACAACTTTCATCATTGCTTTGAGTCTAATCATGGTCTAAAGTGCGAGTAAGCACCAACAATTCCGAGGGCCCACTACCACAACCATTGTTTTTATTGTAAATTGTGTTGTGATTAACATTACTCAAATAAACCCCTAACCTCTGACCTTTACGAGGTTGATACTCTGTAATTTCCAACCATAACAGAAAGTCATTGGCACAATTTCACAAAACTCACCAACTCACTAGTAACTATCAATAATAAATTAGACCGAACTTCCTTTATTCTGACTAGCAATATCTTCCATCACTTAGTTTAATAGCAGCATCCTCCATAATCATATTCTTGTTTTCTTTTCTTTTAATGAAATCAAATTCTTACAGAAAACCCCCCCAAAAAAAAAAAATCTTTAATTATGTTTAGTGGCATTTACTGATTAGAGATGGCATAGTAGCATTTGGAAAGCCAGAGATGTGCTTGACATCAATTTTATGACCATAGAGCATATACATATACAAACCCCAACTTTCTGTAATACATTTGTTATGAAGACGATCCAAGTTTGGTAATGTTTTTGTTTTTGTTTTCGATTTTCAGGTTTGCTTTTATGTTCAAGAAATAGAGGACACAAGAGGGTGGGAGATGAGATATGAAAGGGTTTAGGTAGAAATTTGAAAACAAAAATTATAACCAAGTCCAGCCCTGCTTCGAATTCTGGACTATATAGTTACCTTAAAGCCTCTAAATACAGAGCTCGAAGTCTTTAAAGACCAAGATAAAGAAGGATCTCTAATACCCCTTCAATTGACATCAACACTTCCAATGAAGTTCTCCCAATCATCCTTTATAACCCATAAGATCTGAAGCAAAGAAAAGTAACATTAATGAGCATTTATGTATAAGTCACTTAAAATAACTCCACAAGTCACATTTCCACTAAATAACTAATGGTATCTGATATGAACTCCAAGAGAAAATATCAACATAATTGATACCTGAAATACTAGTTTACTCTTTTCCAGATTCTGAAGGACCTGGGTACCTAGGTTTAAACTGATCCAGGTGAACATCCAGGGCTTTGATCCGAAAAAGATACAGCAATAAGAACAGAAAGCAACTCAATCCTGAATTGAATGAAATACATGGTCAAAAAAAAAAAAAAAACACCGGAAAAACGATTTACGATTCTATTTTCAGAATAATGGAAAATACACTTTACACATCATCCACACAAGATGAAATGGGCCGTCTTTTTTTGCCACCTATGCACACGAAAACTCCAAGCTTTAGAAGTGAAGAGCACATGCAGAGTGATCAAGTTTTGCCAGTCACACTTTTCTGATGCATTGAGCCAATCTGGCATGGAAGAAAGCAAGCAATCCAAACTTCATGATATTTTCTCCAGCAAGATGCATGCTCTGAGTAATCTCCATTAGATCTGTAGCTGAAGAAACAAACCAAGGCTGAATAGCTTATAAAAACTTATGCAGATTTAAAGCAATTATCTTGCATTTGAAACAAGTTACACATGTAAGTATATCGAGGATAACTGAATCCGATAGAGAACTCCATACCTATTACTTAGCTGAAGAAATTTGGTTTAGAGATGGCATCCAACTTGCTTGAAGAGCTATTTTGGTTCCCAACTCCTCGACCTAAGTTTGCATTTTCAGCTGGCCCCCCAGCTCTTGGAAAATTTCTTCTGAGAGCAAACGAAGTAGCTGGCATTGGTACATTACTTGCATTCTACACCAATTACAAAAAAAGTCATGATTTACATTTGGCAAGTACTTACAACACATCTGACAAAAAAAAAAACTTACAACACAGGGCGCACAACATAATGTGCAATAAAGAAACCATGAGACAGAGAGGAGCTAAATACACAAACAAACCATGATATGATTTACATTACAAGTTACACACCCGTGTTTCAATAGAATGATCAGCACCCAAATTCTGGGATGTTGATCTAAATTGCATATGAACATCTGGATGACCAAGATTACTTGACCGTCTACGTTCTGCAACCTCAGCTGAATTAGAAACACCATTAACTCCTGAAATCCATAAATACAACCTTAATCAGGCTTCTCTAATTATGGGACCAATAAGGATCTAATATTCCAAGAGCTTTTTAAATGCTCTAATTCTAGGCCAAATCTCATCAAGATCTGGGGTCATAACCACCCTGGACATGAAGTGCAAACTGGACCTTACCTTTAAACCTCATCGCATCCATAGGCAGTGCTCGACCGCTAGTCACTACTCGACCACTAGTCAGTACAGCTGGCTGCAAACTCTGAGATAAAGTCAGGCGAAACAAAATTAGACATGTAAGATTGAATATGGGTTACTTAAATACAGAAAATACTTCAAGAAAACTTATATACATATAAGAAACAGAACACGGTCCTGTGCATACAATTCTTGGAAGCAATTAATAAGAGATTATTATAAAAGAATGGGTCATGAAAACACTAACAGATGATTGTCCCTGAGTCCTTTGTGCCTGCTGGTATTTTAGAATTGTCCAGTCAAATACATAATCAAACTCATATCCTGTAAAATACAGGAAAATTATTATCAACACCAATAAAAAAAGAGTGTCAGTTCCATATAGGGGCCAAATTAAATGATCAAACGAAGTTTTCCATTAACGAAAACATCATTTGTGCAAAGCATCAACTTGACAGATAATGTGGGTTGCATTTTTCACAACTAGTTATATGTTGCAGGATACAGAATATGGTGAAATAAATATCATACCTTCGCGGGTGGATAAGTCACGAAACAGGCGCTTCAAGAATGCATAATCAGGGCGTTGATCAAATGTTAAAGAGTGGCAATAGTGAAAGTAGGATGCGAACTCCACAGGATGTGACTTACATAGGGCCTTGAAAACAGATGAGACATCAGTCGGTTCATTTTTACACATAAAATACAAGTTTAAAGGGGAAAAAACCTTACATAAAAGGATGGATTATAAAAATCATGTTCCTAAGCTTTCAAATTTTTGTTAGAACCATAGTCATATTCCAAGATAAAAATAGATCCCTCCCAAAAGAAAAACAAGGAAAAAGAAACAAAAAATGTAAGCAGTGTTTATAATTACATTTTAAAACTAAGAATTCTTGATATCTGAATTGATAAACTATGAGACTAATCTCGTTGAACTTTATATCTGATATAAAGTCAATGGAAATAACTACCACAAATTCCGTACATAAACTTTTTTGGAGACAACGTTCGATCACCCTATTTACAAGATGCAAACCTATGACCTAATGGATAGTATTAGTGACACATACCTCAATGGGAGTTGATAACTTCTTCTCACAAATCTTATCATATTTTTGCTTCTTTGTTGCAGCTTTTAAACCCTGCCAAGGAAGGCTAAATGGAGAAACCAATCAGTCAGTCAAGAAAAGAAATAATACAGTTGTTTCAGTTATCTAATCACAACATTGTGAAAACTTTTCTGGTCATCAAATGACAATTGTAATAACCAATGAATTTGTTTCACCAAGAAAAAAGAAATCAGCATAAGAAATCCTAGTTGAAACTCCAGTGTGAATTCACTCAAAATAAGAAATTCTCTCCTGAAATATGGTGTTGAATTTATGGCATACCTTCCTCTTAAGAAGTACAGAAGAACATAGCCAAGTGACTCCAAATCATCCCGACGACTCTGATCTAAAACAATGAAACCACAAATTGAGGAGACAGACAGCCAAGCATTTAGAACGGGCTTAAGGAATACCTCTCTACTTACCAATTCCCAAATGAGTATTGCAACTAGCATAGCGTGCAGTTCCTGTTAAGCTTTTGTTTTCTCTGTATGAGTTTATCAAGGAAAATAGAAAAATTTAGCCAACCATGACCTGGGTATTGATTACATAACCAGTGGAAAAAAACAAACCTCCAATACACAATGACTTGGGTATATTAATATAAATAACAAATTCAAAAGCAAAAAGATTTCCCTGAACAGGAAGAGCCCAAATGTGAGAAAAATCCCAGCAGATTTAAAGAATGGACCTAATTATTGAATTTTACCTGTACGGAATATGTCGGTTTGTAGTCTGGTCTCGATATCTTTTTGCAAGTCCAAAATCAATAATGTAAACCTGATGAATTTTTAACAACAATTAAAAAATTAACTGATAAACAAACAGAGAAATCATAGCAGCAATATTATTCCTGAAAGTTACTTATTGAATAGGAATGCATTAAAATTACCTGATTTGCTTTCCTGCCGAGACCCATGAGGAAGTTGTCTGGTTTGATGTCTCTATGCAAAAACCCTTTAGAATGCACATATTCTATTCTTGTAATCTGAAATTGAATGAACCCAAAAAAAAAATAAATTCAAATTAACACTATGCAAACAATTTGACCCTCAGCAATTAGATAATCTAGAAAAGAAAAAAAAAAAAATCTCAAGTCTAGACTTAAGAAGTGAGTCCCCATTTAATTGCAACTCAAAAAATAATATAAAAAGAATTTACGAAAAAAATACATAAAAAATTAAGCAAAGGAGCATAATAATGAAACAAAATCACCAGCTTTCTAACATCAAAACTAGGCTTCCAAAATCACAATAAGCTATCTTAAGAAAGATTGCAGATTACCATCTGATCAGCCAACATTAACACTGCTTTGAGTGAAAACTTCCTCCCACAATACACAAAGAGGTCTTCAAGACTCGGTCCCAGCAAGTCAATGATGAGAGCGTTATCATCTCCATCTACTCCTGCCCATCTTATGCTTGCAATACCACCTGAAGGGTCACAAAATCAAGAAATTATTCACGGTGAAAACAAAGATGCAAGGTGATAAGTTATGAGAGCATGTAGTTTCAAAACAAAGCTAGTGCTATTTGATCCTTACTTCCTCCCTGTAGAATATTATAAAGCTTGGCCTCGTACAAAAGTTGCGGATGTTTTGTCTTGTTATTTTCCTGCCAAAGAATGAATGACAATCAATTACTTGTACATCTTACTTTTTGTCTGCCAAAATGAGAACATGACAAACCAGAACAATATATATCCCAAGCAAACCTACATCCATTCTAAACCAAATGCTCATTGCTGTGATAGAACTTCTTACAATACTATTACATGGGACTTATCGATGGTTATAATACATTCCAGTGAGCACAAAAATGAATTTCTTAAAATTATCAAGATGTGAAGATATGATCCAACATGCACTTGTCCGCATGCACATCACACATATATACATAGAACCTAATTCTAACATAAGATTCCACTAACAATCACAAAATAAATAATTTCATCAGCTCAAACCCTATTTATTCCAGAGTAATACTAGAGTTACCAAGTATTATCCTAACTTTAGATCCCAACAGATGTGATAGCAATTTGTGTTGATCTCTAAGTTCAAAGTAAAAAGCTGCCATTTCTTGTGTCACATTGACTAAGAAATGAGAAATAGTAGTTGGCAACTCTACTATTACTGTTTATTCACAAACTAAGCAGGATCAATTATTTCTGGAAACTATAGTATTTTCCACCGAAACAAACACTTAAACTATTTGATAAAGTTTGAAATATGAAGAGGATTCAATCACGACTTACAATCTTGATCGCCAAGGTCTCGCCAGTCTCAACATGAGTCGCTGAACCAACAAACAAATTAAAAGAAAAAAGAAAGTAACCAGCATCAATATAATGATAATCATGATTATGATAATAATTAGAGACAAACAAAGGAAGAGGTAGATAATTGACAAACAGACCAAGGTATATTTCACCAAACGAACCGCTCCCAATTTTGCGACCTAGCTTGTACTTGTCTGCTACGATTCTCTCCATAAAAAAGGCCCTAATTTCCCTAAGACTGATTGAATTTTGTGGAGAAAAGAGAAAGCTGAGATTTTCAGGGTGAGCTTTTGATCGAGTTTTAAAGACAACGATTCGGTTGAAAGCGTTTTGGGAATTTTCAGAAACGAGGAGGAATTTGATGGCGGCCACTGAAGAAGAAGACAAAGGATCTAGAAAGTGAAAGCGAAAAAGAGTTGGGCGAATATGGTAATTTCGGATCGTACAATGAGGAGTAAAAACTGAAATTTCTGAAAGTAGAGGGTGATTCTTCAATTTCCAAGAGTCTTGGGAGCCTCCACTGAACGATTATTCGGGTTTTGATGGTCGGGTTTTATAATTGTAAATTTGTAACTTCACGATCGCGGAGAAGAGAATCTAAGATGGCGGTAAAATCACTTTTAAAGTCTTACAAAAGTCGCGGTTCTTTTGTAGCTGAAAAACCAAAAAAGTCGGTTTTGTAAGTCAAAATAATGAACATTTTTTTTTAAGGAAATAAAATAAAAACGGAAGCTAGGAAGACAAATAAATTGGTACAAGTCGTTATATAATATATGTATTTGGAAAGGAATCGTTGACTCACCAAAATGTCTGAATTTGGATTTATAGGCTATTAAATATTTGTTAACTAGCAAGCTATTGGTTTAGCTCTCTCTCAAATGTTGAAAAGATGTTCCAGTTCGAATCAAAAGAAAAAATCAAACGTCCATATTTGAATTGAAATTTAAGGAATTGAATTTAAATATGAATATATAAGTGAAGGAGTTTCAAATCGAAATTACATATACGGTATTTGAAAGTGTACTTCATTATTTACCACATTTTTCTAAATTACAACTTTTTTATTCCAACATTATAAACTTTTTATTTTTGGTCAATCCACATTATAAAATTCTTTGATTACACATTATAATGCACAATAGCCTTGCATGTTTGGTTTAATCCAAAACTATATACAATATGAAACAATAATATTAGCATTATCGAATGTGAATATGTATTTCAATCCTTTAATATGACTAAAGAAAATTTGTACATACAACAACTAAGACGAAATCAACTATGCAATTTGCAACCATATCCCCGAACTCGGAATTCCAACGTGCACAACAAACAGCAAATAAAAACCCGGAGGAGCAATCTTGGTCGTCGGTGGTGCCACAACCTCCACTTGGAACAATCCTAACCCCACGTTTTTCAACTTATTTAGGGCTAAAACTAAAAGTCTTTGTCCCATAGAAAAACCATGTGTTGTGAATGGCGGTGCATACATTGTTACCTTCAAATCCGATTGATTCAACTCAACTTTCTCCACCTTAAACTCAATCACAAAATTTTGTGTGTATTTTACTATTATACCCTTGTAATTGGATGTAATTGAGGGGCGGTCCAAGTTGCGTAATGGGTCAAAATATGGTGGATAAAACTTCTCAACTCGAAGTTCTGTTGGGTATTTCACACCCATGAATTTGTAATAGAAATTTGTATTGCTCCCTGCCACTAATATTTTTCCATCTGGTAATATTGTTGAGGTTGAACCATACATTCGGGGTATGGTCGTCTCCTTTAGCTCCATGAACCGTTGGGTTATCGGGTTATCGGGTTTATAAAGTACCGGGGTAGAATTCGGATCCTCAGCAAAGTTCCACCCAGCTGTGCCCTTTTTGGCCCCATTAATCATAAGAATATCACCTGTGGGAAGGATCAACATATCTCCCATGATCCTTGGCGTTGGCATCATCTCCTTTTGCCACGTGGCTTTTGGATTGGTTATATCAATTCTTCCGCAATCTTGTAATGCAGTTACGAATATACCCTTTTCAACTAACTGTCCCGCCCTAGGATTCGCTCCACCACAAATCAGGATTTCAGCCCGGATTACATCCGGGTTTAGGTCATCCAGCTTTATAGGTAGCAATGCTGCCATGCCGGATGCAGGGTAGTTTCGGGACCCACCATTAAGGACAGGGAGCTCGCGTACGATCTTATTGGTGGTCGGATTGAGTAAAATCGAACGGTTGTTGGCAAAAATGAAAAGGTTACCATCCATGGAGAGAAAGACAAATGGGTAGAGATTGTTCTCTACCGAGTCAGTGGTCTCTTGGAGAAATGATAACGGAATGTTTATTTCATTGGAACTTCCCACCTTAGGGACATACTCGTAATTGAACATGCGACGGCCTCCGACCACTATGAAATTACCATTTGGCAAGATATGTTGCGTGGAGAACCTATTTAAAAAAATTGTAAAATTAGTATCAGTACTCAAATATTATACAAAGCGTTTTAATTTAAAGCAACGACTGATAAGCAAAGTTATACTAATTATAATACCATCTTAAGCCAGAAAGTGACATGGGGGACTCCTCCCAGTTACTAGTGTTGCACCCAGAGAGGTATCTCACAGACCTCATTCCATCACCCCACCCACCAGTGTGTACAAGGGTACCATTAGCAGATAATCCACCAGATGAGCACCATGTATCTGTCAAAATCTGATTTTATCTAACAAAGAAAAAAGTTAGTCATAGAAAAATCTGAAAAAAGAGAACAATATGGTTAATTGCTGCTATAAATTTCAATATAACTATTGTACATACCTTAAGTGGCCTAATAGCTGCAGTGTCAATGTCAAATTCCACAGAATGAGCCCAGCAATCTTCTTCATAATCTTCACTTTTCGTGTCGAAAACCCGACGACAATCTCCAGGGGGCAGTGAGATCTCAGATGGACCAAAAGCAGCAGCATCAAGCATAATGGCCTTGTTACCATTAGGCATTATGGTCATGTGCATGGCTGATACACCTGAATTCTCTGAAACCAATTCCCACTCACCTCCGTACTCTTTGTGATCATGTTTAGTTGCTTCATGGTCACCTCCATTGTAGACAACTATAAGTGGGTTTTTCAGAATCCTAGAGTTTCTGAACACAATGGGGTTTGTGAGACAGTAGGTGAAGAAGAGGGAGAGAAGAGAAAGGGATTTGAGCAACAAGGCCATTGACAGATTAGCGCATAAAAAGGATCTTTACCATGTTTTCTCTTATTGCTAGGCACTCCTTTTATGTTTGCTCCAGCTTTGAAGGACCTCTTGGATGGTTGTTAGAGTTAAGCACCAAATTAGTTTTCAGTTAAGCACCAACGACTTGGGTCAAATCCGTACTTTTCAAGTTAATTGAAGGCGTGAATTGGATTTGTCAGTCCATAAACGTGTGATTCATGGATTTGGACACAATTAACAAATAAATAAATAACAATGATGAGGAGATGTTTATGGATCAGGACAATTTTGGTGCCTGCACAAGGCAGAAACAGGTATAACATTACTCGTCTTTTTTTTTTGGCGGGGAACATTACTCTGTCTTTGTTGAACAGTTTATAGTTTTTTTTTTTTGAAGAAATGTTTAGCTATATAAATAATTTAATATTAATGAATATAAATTATATTATATGTCATGTTTATTTATTAATTTTGATTTTTAAAGTTTATGGTGTTATTTTGTGACTTTTGTCATATCATCTGTCACTGTCAATGTGTCTCATATGTGTTCTATTGTAATTCTTGATTGAGGCAAATGATTTTGATATCAAATATTGATTTATTATGATAAATTGACAATTTGACACATAAATTTGAAATGCCTTCTTCTCATAAATAATCAAATTTATACATGGATTTATGAACATAAGAAATTCATATTTCTAAAACTAAATTAGCAATTTACACCATCAACTCAAATTCAAATGGACCTTTAATTTATTTAGAGTGCTTAGTTATGGACAAAAAAGAAGTCTCTTGCACTAATTAGTAGGCCCCCCTCCATGCACCTCTTATTCTCTATTTTTTATACAACTCTTGCTCTGCACAGGAGAAGAATTCCAACCAAAATCGATTATAGGATTAGGTTCAATTCGTTTCGATTGTCAATAATTTTAATGGTAAAATAAATTTCTTGTAATCGGTTCAGTTTACAGTTTAGCTCTAAAACTAAGCTAAACCGAATTGAACTAAACCTACCCTTAAGACTTAAGAGTGCTACTATATACCCATTCTATTTTATTTTTTTAATACACCATTTTTATCCAAAAAGGGAAATGACAATCAAAACTTAATAACAAAAGACCATACAGGACAAGTGGACAACAATATTTTTCGGCGGGTGCATTATGCATATAGCAGCATTCTAAATAAAATTAAAATTATATTATCCACTAGTAGTCTAGTAGTACTACTCAGTAGCAAGAGCGAAACTGTAGACTTTAGACCAGTGAATGGCAATGGCTGTTCAAATGGCAGGCCTCTGGTTGCCCAACTCTTGCACAACCTCCACTCACTTTATTCATTGCCGAAGCAATCCAAAACCACCATCTTCTACAGCTTTCTCAGCTACGGCTTCTCTGTCATCCCCACCTCCCACTATCCAGGCACCAATCCCCACCCCCATCCTTCTACTTTGCATTTTCCTTCAAGTTTCAATTAAAATCACAAATGGGTTTTTGTTTTGCGGGCTCTTTATGATACTAATTGGTAAATTGATCTGGTTATTGTTTAGTTTGAATTGAAGTGATAAGTTTTTGCAGATTGTTGGTGGGAAAACTCCGACTTGGTACGAAAATGGAAAAGTCGATTCCGATAGATTCCTGGGAGAGAATGATTGGTTTGACCTAGATACTGATCTTTACCACTGGACCAAGGCACTGCGTCCTGTTCAGGTACCTGCAATTTGAATTATTCAAGAATTTGGAAGTTGTAGTTTGTGATTCACTATATATGCTTATTTGGGTGCTGCATAATTTGACAGTGGTATCCTGGTCATATTGCCAAAACGGAAAAAGAACTCAAACAACAACTCAAGTTGATGGATGTTGTGATTGAGGTTCGAGACGCAAGAATTCCTTTGTCAACTAGTCATCCACAGGTTAGAGATTTATATTATTGTGCATTTGGCAGGTCCTTCTCTTCTGGGTTTCTTTCATTTTCTTCGTTGGTGCTTTATTATACTTGTAACTACCTCTAAACCAGTGTAGTTTTTTGTTGAACCCCGTTTTCCCCTTTGGTTCATACTTCTTATTGTTTCAATTTAACACCACCTTCAGGATTAGGAATCGAAAGTACACGCCTTATTTGCTAACTTCTCTCTCATGTTTATAATGGATAGATGGATACATGGCTTGGTAATAGGAGAAGAGTTTTGGTGTTGAACAGAGAAGACATGATATCCAAGGCAGACCGGAATGCTTGGGCCACCTACTTTGCAAGGGAGGGAACGAAGGTTGTCTTTTCCAATGGAAAACTTGGAATGGTACCCAAATAAGAGATCCTCTGTCAGTTTTCCCTAACTTAGAACATCGTAGCAGAATATGATTAGTTTATTGTGGCAAGTACAGGGTGCTATGAAGCTAGGTCGGTTAGCTAAATCATTAGCAGCAGATGTAAATGTCAAACGCAGAGCCAAAGGACTTCTTCCACGTGCGGTGGGTTCCTCATACGTTCTATCGAATGTTTAGTTTTGAATTTCCAATTTTACAATCTTATAGGAAGTGATCGAACTTTATGGGTTTTTTCTGCAGCTAAATGGGGAGCTATAAATAAGTCTATAATCATATAATGTTTGACAGTAATTTCTTCATATGAACAGGTACGAGCTGGAATAGTTGGATATCCAAATGTTGGCAAATCATCATTGATTAACCGTTTGCTGAAGCGCCGAATGTGTGCAGCAGCTCCAAGACCTGGAGTTACAAGAGAATTGAAGTATAATTTCTGCTTTAGTTACTTATATATCCATATATGCTGCAAATTGGGACTAGGGAAAAATGAAACCACATTATAATGCTGGGTTAGAAGTTATAGATACAAATCTTTTTCACTCATTGATGTTGGAATATAGTAAACAGATAAATAACTTTATGATTATTAACCTTACTAGACCTAGCATTCAAGCATATATGAGGTTAGAAACTATGCCTAAGACCAATGTCAAGTAGAAATACTGAATATTTCAATGTATTTCTTATTCCTAATGTGTATCTTTCTTGTACCTGTGAAAGGTGGGTCCATTTTGGGAAAGATCTTGAATTGCTAGACTCTCCTGGTATACTCCCAATGCGAATTAGTGATCAGACAGCAGCAATAAAGCTTGCTATTTGTGATGACATTGGAGAGAGATCCTATGGTGTTGCTGATATTGCTGCAATTCTTGTCCAGATGCTAACAAGGCTTCCATCAGTAGGTATGTATTGCATCTCTTTGTCAAATTGATGCAGGAGCATCTATGAAGCTTTCCAAAGTTGATTGGACTCGTTAGCCAACTTGGGGATTATTATTTTTGTTTTCTGATTCAATTAGGTTTTCTGCTATTAGCTTCCTCTTTGGTATTTTCTAGTTATCTTAGGTTTACTGTTTTCGTAGTTAGTTAAGGTTTTATGCTTTCCTAGTCATTAATGGTGTATGTTTTCCTATATAAGCTTAAGGCTTAGGTTGTAATAGATAGTTTATGCATTTTATTTTCTGAGAATTTAGATTTGAGAGTTTCTTTTGAGCTCCTAAACCCTAGAACTCATCTATCAGCATTCCATCTTTGATTTTATAGCTTAAATTTCCCAGGTATAGAGGCTCTTAACAAGCGCTACAAGATGGATGCAGAAGGTCACTGTGGTAAAACGTATGACTCATCTTGGTGCCAGTTCAGTTTATATGTGAAATTTACAGTGTATTTGTAATAAATGTTTTGGCTAAGAATTTTGGAATGGTGAAGAATCTTTTCGTCTCAAGATTCTGATAACCAAATATGTAAAAGAAAAAGTTTCATTTGCATAAAGTGGATAAGTAAAATCTTATACTACCAAGGGTAATGCAATCTGGGCTTCAGAAATAATTTTGAAGCATGCAGAGCAGTCCTTTCAAATTGTTCTAATTGATGATAATTTTTAAAATTGCAGATTTGTTCAGAAGCTTGCAGTTCACTTGTTCAATGGGGATACTCATCAAGCGGCATTTCGTGTGTTGACGGATTTTCGGAAAGGGGGGTTTGGTTGGATTGCACTGGAGAGGCCTCCCAGATAACAACATTATTGGGATTAGCTTGGTGGTAGGCCAGGAGTAGTCAAGCTTCCATCGGCCGCTCTCTAAATATCAAAGGCATGCCAATTGCTGAAAGATAATTAAGAATCCTCATGGAGTATTAAAGTCTTGGCAAGAGAAGGTGCCGCTACCGTGAAGGAAATTAAGCTTCATGTCGGAGTAATATCAGGGTAATATCATTGATTGAGAAAACTGAGCTGTGAAAACTTGTATATATAGCTGAAGCTGGAGAGGATCATCTCGGTCAATGATGGCTTGTTTTCCTGAGGTGTTGTTACATATTTCTTTTTGACACTTGGATTCTCACAACACAATATCAAGTTTTGTAAATTGAATCTTATTCTCAACCAGAGGTCTCTGAGGTGTACTTCATCTCTGTTGTCTGTCCAAGGTGTCTGTTTCCCTTCACCATCTTTGCCGTCTATTTTCATAACCTTCCTTTTATGAATCTGAGGATAAAATGAAAACTGATTGTTTGTAACGGATTTGGATTTCCTTTTTAATGCCGACATTCTATTTTAGTTGTGGCCTATCTTTAGGCTTTTTTTTTAAGGTGGTATGTGGGTCCTTATGAGCTACTGATCAGGTAGGACATTGCATTACAAAGCTTACACGCAACGTAGTAAACCCAAAAATGAGCTGTAGTTGCAACCAACTAAAATGAAAAGCTTACTGCACATTCTTTCTTACTCATAAAGTTGAAAAATCAGATATTAAACATAATTGTTCATTGAAGTGCTTTACGTGGCTTACACACCAAACAATCAGATTTTTCTTAACTGCATAGCAATTCAGAAAAATAGCGTAATCATACACTGAGAAGGTATGACATTTTCACCTCGCAACTGTGGGAGCACAAGTTGATTTGTCTTTGCTGGACCAAGCCTCTTTAATTCCACAAGCTTGGATTGAACGTTCAATCTGATGTACTGAAGCTTCATTATCCAATTGAGAACAATATCTCTTAAATGTTTCTATACTAACTTGAAGTCTGAAATCTATAGTGAACAAGAACTTCATCTCCAACCTATTCAACTCTGCTGTGCTGACTCCTCCCACTTTGGCATAGTATGCATTGTTGTAGAACCTACAAAACCATGTTAAAACTTCTATTTCAGAAGCTAGTATACGTGGAACTGACAAATCAAACTACATCATTTTGTGATTCTTGATATTTCAAAGTATAGAAGCTTTGGAAACTACATAGGTAACAATGCATTAAGCATACCAATTTACTAATCGTCCTATAATGGTTGAATGGTCAACTTTCATTAGCTAATTACCAATTATAAGTGGCAGGTAAGTTTGATAACTAAGACTACATAATCAGATCTTATGTATCTGATTCTCAGATTAGTACTTACGCATCATCAATAAATTTCACTGCTAGCATTATGCTTGTTATCAGAAGCCGGTGAACGTTGAAAGAAGTTAAATGGACTTCTGTGCACTGAAGAAATCTGTCCACATAAATATGTGCAATGATGAAGCATGATGGACTACAGTGGAAGTATTTAAAGATGCGATCAATGTATTGCCGGATGCTCAGAGTGGGTGCTCTTAGGCCATGAAACATTGTTACTTCTTTAATTTCTGTTGCCTCCAATAACATCTCATTCCTTTGAACAGATCTCTCAAGAAGTGAAGAGAGAGGTGACAGAACCAAAGGAATACTTTTCATAACTCCTTTGCCCGATTCTTTAAGCCCCAGGGAGAGGTAAACATCCGAGTCTACATTCTCATTGTCAGGTACCAAAGTTGCCATATTCAAGCTGCAAAGTAATACACTGATAAATAAAATGGACTAAGTGATGTAGGACACGCCTCTGCATTTGTAGTTCATTAAATAATGGATGTGTTGGTACACAAAGCAGCATTTTTTGGTACACAATGTGAAGGACTAACAAAAACAACTCCTGGGTGGTATTATAATATGTTGCATTAAAAATACTGAGAGAAAACTAATAAAGAGCATGTGGAAGTTTATAGAAAAAACTGTATTTGCCACAATATCTTAATATGATAGTGCATGAAGATCAGTATATAGCATGCAATTCCAAATTATACTGGACATTTCTGCTCTCGTCCTGGCAGCTTACAATAACATACAGGTGTTAAAAAGAACTGCTTCGTTCTTATTTCTGCAATATTTATACAATTGGCTTCTAAATGTTAGTTGCAGACACTGAGTAACATCTAAATCTAGACCATTCAGTGTTGTAGTGGCCCAATTCTACTCCTTTCCAGGCATCTCTTCAGATTCTTTGTTTCCTCAAATTGAACTGATTCTCAAAGTTGGCATTAATTATGACTAAAGTAGTTCCATCTCTCTAGTAGTAAGTAAAAAAAAAAAGAATTAGAAAGACCCAGAACAGTATATCAACAAAATTTAACAAACTAAGAATGACCCACAAAATGTCCGGCCAAGAAACAGAAAAAGAATGAAAATTTTTCATCAAATCCCAACCCCGAAGATGCAAGATCCAAATTCCAAGCCCAAATCAACAAAGGGAAACAATGCCATAGCAAGTGCTGTGCTCATGCAAGTACATAAACATGAAAATTGTAAAGAAGAGTATAAGATAACTTACAGAGGTTCTTGTTAATGAGCTATCTCTATTAATGTCTTTATTTATTGCGTCAGTTGGGCACAACAAAGAAGATACACTGAACGCATAGACAATTAGACATCACCTCACCACCTTATCTCTTGGAGTTTCTTTCCTCTCTCTGCCACCTCTCTTTTATGCATACTTCTGCAGCAGAGAGAGAGAGCTTTGCCCCCAAAACTACTTTCTCCCTCTCTCTTCACATGGAAGATTGGAAGATCTAGTTTCTTTTTAAGCAACACAGATGCATTCTCTCTCTGGGATAAAAGATGGTGTCGGTGTGTACTCCACACCATTTTTTAAGTGGGAAAAGACTTCTTTAAGACTTGAGAGTTGCATAAGAACAGTAATCCCAATTATTATACGTATATATATATTGGTCTTTTGTTGTTTTTAGTAATGCCACACGATAGGACACCTAAGGCTACAGAGTGGGTCACTTGTAATGAAAATGATTGGGAACCAGAAATGAACACATGAAAAAAAAAAAAAAAATTTGCTCACCACCGGTAAGCAAAATAGCACTCCATTAAAAAAGGATTAATAACAAAGGCATTATGGTGTGGTTCTCGATTAATCCCAATTGTTAATCTAAGTCCAAATGCGCCATGAAACATGCATTTTTGCAAGTGTGTGGTCACGGGTTCTCTTTCTATCTCTGTCTGTCACAATTGATTGAACCCAACCACATATTTCAGTTTGTAAGTAAAGTAAGCTTTATTATGCTTATATAAAACCATGAATATGGTTAAGTCTCAGTTTACTCGTCAAAATTCATTTTGATTCACTTTACAATTAAATTATGTCCCCGTCAAATTTGCTATATTTTTTGTTAGTCACAATTTTAAAAAGGCATCACATTAGTATGACTAATTAAACGAAACTGAGCAATATAAAACACATGATGTAGTTTTAAAAGTAATACAGTCAAAATGAATAGTTTTTTTTTTTGTTTCTCAAAAAAAAAAAAGAAGGAAAANAAAAAAAAAAAAGAAGGAAAATATCTCTCCTATAGACTAGAGTAACAAATTTTTTTTGAAGAATCCAGTTAACTTCGATAAACCCAATAGACTATAGTATATGAAGAATATCAAAATTGCAAAATCGTCCAGAACCCTTAAAACTTTCGATATCATTATGGCTAATAGAAGAGAGGCATGAAGTTCAACAAGGGATCGCCATGACTGCAGATCTCTATCATGGCATGGACAAAGATGGAGAATGGTGGGGAAGAGATTTCGAGGGGGCAAACTATTTTTCCTTCATATTTTTGTTTAATAAAATGAGATAAGAGTATTATTTTAACAGAGATGTTTACAAATTGGAAAGATTAAAATGAAAAAATAAAATACTAAAAATCATTTCAACCATAGGTTCTATTATAAAATACTTGATCATTTTAATTAAAATATTAGTTAGGTACTTAGGTTAGGAGTTTATTTTTTTGCCATGAGTTAGGCTAGGAGATTAGGAAACTTGGAAGAAGATCTGTATCCATGGGAAGATCTTTATTTAAATTCCAAAAGACGTATACAAGGAAGATAACGGAGCAATAAACATCAGGAAGAAACATAAATAGTGTTCAATGCGAACTTAGCAGCTGATAAAGTGACAACTGTTTGATAAATTCCACAACTGCTGTGACAGAATTTTTTGAAGCTAGAGTAATGAACTTGCCAGCCTCATTTGGATCGCCGGAGCCACCACCAGTCAAAGCAGACGAGAGAGATCTGATGGCTATGAAAGGCACCCTTTGCTGAAGACATATTAAGGCAACAGAAGCACTTTCCATGTCCAAAGGACTAATGTTGAATTTGTCATATAAGAAGCTACGATAAGCAGCATTAGACAAGAAAATGCTTGCACTTGTTCCCCTTTGAACTCTAGACACTTTTGGTGTATGGGGCAAGCATGTTGTTGAGTTCAGGCAGCGTTCAAGTTTCAGATCCTAAACACCATTCATTTATGTAAGTATACAAGTCAGTGATGAGCATGTTCTAATAATGCCTTATTAATTGGCCTATCATATAAAAAAGTAATAATGCTAAACGTACTACATTTTTAAACCACATTATGAGACAAGTGACGTGTCAATTATCAACCAGCCACAATAATTGATGCAACAAATTTCACCTCCAAATAACGCGTTTCATTAATGCAGTCTAAAAATGTGATCCATCTAATGTAACTCTTTAAGCCAAGGATGAATAGATAGCCTTACCGCCAGTTTTTTGGAGATTTCATAGTAGAGGGGATCAACAGAGACCCAAAAGGCATGTTCTCTTTCTTCAGGTGTACCATCTATTGGGAAGACTTCCTCTGGTTGAAACCAAATGTTGTTCAACAAGTTGTCAGATGAGCTCCCATCTGTCACATTCACTGTATAATTTGCAAGTTTTATGTACCCAATTTCTCTGGTGTAGTCTCCACTTAATTCAAGGGATAGCTCATCTTCAGGCCCATTTCCATATTTCTGCACTATGCTATGCCCTATTAGTAGGGTCAGTCTCTCTTTCTTGTTGGATAGGTTAGTGTTAGTTAAGCTAGTGCCTAGTGGTAAACTGCTACAAACTGCTACTAATTAATTAGTAAGACAGCAAATTAGTATAGCCTTTAATTTGTAGGTACCTGCCAGTTCCAAAGGGCAGTATGGGACCAATACTGAGGAATGACCACATCTGCAAGGTTGAGCGATGGGTTTGCATGACCAGATATGCCATAATGCACCACTCCTTCTATATTGAACAGGCTTAATAAAAGCTGAGTAGTTATCCCTGCATTAATCTACAACCAAACACCCCCCACCCCAGAATAAAAGATTAAAGGGGGTAATAGAACTGAGAAAGAAGAGAAGAAAATACCAAATATAATTAAGAAAATTGAAAAAAATATTAATTAATATATATACCATTGCCAGTCCTGTCATAACTAATATGACTTTCTTTTCAGCAATGGTTCCAAACCTAAACCTCCTTCCTTAGAAACACAAATTATGGTGGTAAACAAAATAAAAGGGTAGCTAAGTAACAGAAAATTTAATATACATGAGACGGTGATTGAAATTCAAGATGGGTATTTTGTATTTTTACCAGAAAACTCTATGATCAAGCTAGATGAGGTGAAGCTGGGAGATTGCAGAAGAGGGTTCATTTCGTAGAAATTTGGAATGACCAAACCTAAATAAGGGCCACTCTTGTTGGCCTCCTCGATCAACTTGTGTGTCTCTTCTGATAATACAGCACTTGTCTGTTGTGGGTTAAGCACGATCAAGCTGATCATGGCATGAACAACTATGCAAGCTAACACTGCTACTCCCATCTTTTCTGGAGATCTGCGAAAAACAGAGAGAAGCAGAGAAGGGGCAGTGAGACATATACTAAGGCAAATTAGACAAATGTCCCCAAACTTTGACCAAATTTTCAATTTAGTCCTCAAAATTTCATTGCACTCATTTTAAATTTTTAAGCAAGTTGTCATATGGGCTGCCATCTGTCGCATTCACTGTATAATTTGCAACTTTTAAGTACCCAACATCTCTGGTTAATTCAAAGGCTAGCTCATCTTCAAGTACCCACATTTGGCTTTTGGCCTTCTGCTATACTTTCTTAGATATTAAGCCCTGTTTGTCAGTATTTTAAGAAGTGTCAAATGAGAGACTACAAATGAACAGTTTAGACCACATATTCAGTCAAAGTCAATAGTCTGCCCCCGATGATAGTGATTATATTGTACATGAGTAAAGAATGCTAGATTGAGACCAAGAGCTCCTCAATTTATTTAGATTCCAAAAGTTGCATACAAACTAAGAAAAGAAGCAAGATGGGCAATTGGGAATATGCCTCTAACAGAGATATATAATCAAGCAATAAACATCATCATCATCATTCATCACTAAGAAACATGGATGCTGTTCAATGTTAATTTAGGTTCTCATGGTAACTGTTTTATAAATTCCACAACAGCTGTAACTGAATTGTTGGCGGCGAGAGCGGTGAACGTGTCAGCCTCATTCGAATCGGCGGAGCCACCGCCGGCCAAGTCAGAGAGAGCCCTGATGACAATGAAAGGCACCCTTTGCTGGAGACAGATTAAAGCAACAGAGCTACTCTCCATGTCCACAGGGCTTATGTTGAACTTGTCATATATGAAGCCACGATAAGCAGCATTGTCTAGGTAAATGCTCGCACTTGTTCCTCTCTGGACTCTAGCCACTTTTGGTGTGTGGGGCAAACATGTTGTTGAGTTAAGGCAACCTTCAAGTTTCAGGGCCTAATTAAAATGAATAATATAACAATTAGATCATAGATAGTCTTGGCCTTTCATGCATACTGATTAATTAATTAGGTAACACAATAATGCGAGAGATATCCTATTGTTAAATCATACTTTTAAACCACGTTTGATCATAATTTATGCGGTATGTAACGTGGTGTGTACTTATTTCATCGGTTGTTATATATATAGTTTAGATCAAGAATTCTCCATTGTAGAATTCTACAAAAAAATTATTTGTAGGATACCTCATGGAGTCCACTCTCATATTTTTTTCAATAGTTCAAACCATATATTTTATATCTCTATTAATAAATCATCTTTGCAAAAAATTAGCTAAATCAGAAATTACTTGCCTATCTAACTTTGATCAAATAAGTAGACGAATCAAAATTTTTGATAAAACCATATATTTGTTGATTAAAGTTACATAGTCAAATGATTCCAATTTGGCTAATTTTTTGCAAGAATGATCTATGAATAGAGATTTAAAGTATAGATGGTTCGGATTGTTAAAAAACTACATGTTAGTGACCCCATAAAGTATCCTACATTTAATGTTATTTGTAGGATCCTACAATGGAGAATTTCTATAGTTTAAGATAACTAAACAATTATCAATTTGGCTAATTTTTGTACATGAATGACCCGTGAGAATGACCTATAACATGGACGGTTCCGATTATAAAACTACAATACTTAGTAGTACCCAGAGAGTGAAGTAATGACATCTTTGCTTGAACGGGACATATATAAACATATCAACCCACATAATAATGTGATCAGCTATTG
>QANT01006993.1:0-11105 GCA_003254885.1 Purshia tridentata | reverse complement strand
AAGCCTCAAGTGGGACTTACGCGCAGCTAAGAAAGCTTTTTCATATTGGCTTCGATGATTTCTCCCTGCCATTCACTAATTATTATCTTTTTTAGTAGCTGCTGGTATGAATTATTTTAGGCCTATGATATTAGATATTGAATCTAATGGGATTGTTGTATGCAGTCCTTCGAGATTGAAAATTTTGAATGGCTTTGTCGTGCTTTCATTATCTTTACTTTGTACTTTGGTTGATAAGGGTAAAATAAATAATTTAATTCATACTATTATAACTTTATAAGTCAAATTCTTAAAACTAAAACAACTAACTAATGGTTGAATAATAAAGAAAACTCAAATTTTGTGGCTGGAAACTAAAAGATGTAATAACAGTGGTTTAAAGCTTTAACAGTAGAAAATTTGTGGCTTAACAATAATTTGCACTTTTTTTTTATATTAAATTCTTGAAATTAATATTAATTTCACCTACAATCAAGAAATTAAATTTCAAAAATTTCTCGAAATTTTTGTTGTTTTGAGATCTCAAAATATTACCAAATCTAAATTTTTAAAATTTTATTAAAAGTTTTAATTGTCTTTAGTCTAAATTTCTATTGAAATTGAAATTCTTTCAAAATTTTTATACTCAAAATTTTATCAAAATTTGAAATTTTCCTTGCTTACAATCTGATCCGAAGTTTGTGTTTTTGTTTATTTTTGTATATTTTCATTTATTCTATATATATTTTTTATAAAATTGATTAAATATGGGTGTAAAAGGTTTTCTGTGAAGTCTTTTGGGAGGACCTATGACTCTATAACCGACCTGCGAGTCAAACTTACAAGCATACATTTATTTATGGTCCGGAATCAAATCTCGGTCCATGTGCCGGACTTAGAAACAACGTGGCACGTACTGAATGGGAGATTTGATTAGTAATTTCATCGAACCCATAAGACCATCAAGACAAGATTTGTGATTGGTTACTCACTCCAAGCTTTTGCACCAGACTCACAGTATTTGACAAACAACGTACTTCAATGGATCTCACTCACTCTTACCAGCAACCACGTTGTGTTGCATGTTGCTAGATTTATTTAGCTAATGGTCACCACCTTTCCCAAATTTAGAAGCACAACCTTTGACAGGTAGATTCTAGTAGCCTTTAAATCTTTCCTATTTCATAAATCATCAATGCCATCACTTAAAATATTTGTTTAAAGGTTTATTAGTAGATTTGTTACTTGAAATATATATATTTTATTTTATTCTTACACTTTCATTTATATCTTCAATTTTATTTATTATTTAGAGCTCTAGAGCACTGTTTTGAATGATTTTTATATGGTTATAAAGGTTTTTTTATCCAAATACTATCTAAACTATAGGGGGTATACTCCCGTATCACTTAAACTTTGTTTTTTTACTATTTACCACATGAAGTTATCAATATGTGTCAATTTAACATCTCCAGTCAATTTTTTTGTTAAATCATCAACTTTTTTTCTCAAACTTCTTAATTTACCCTTAAGTATAATAAAGAAAAACAAAAATTTTTTAATGACAAATTAGGAAGTTTTAGAAAAAAGTTGATTTAATAAAAAAAATTAACTGGAGGTGCCATATTGGCACATATTGATAATTTCAGATGATAAGTAGTAAACAAAAAAATTTTGGGTAGTACGGGAGCACACCCCCTTATAGCCCAGATAGTATTTGCATAAAAAAGTATAATTATAAAGAGGAGATATATAGTTTCAAAACGAATATAAAATTGATAATTTTGATAAAGGTTTGATTGATCAAAGTTAAAATAAAAATTGAAAAAATAAATAAAATTGACAAAACTTGGATATCGAAAGTTATTTGTAAAGTTTGAAAAACAAATGAAATGATTTAACATTCAGAAAAAAAAGGCATAAAAAAAAAGTATAATTCAAGAATAAATTCATGAATAAATATTTTTTTAAAAAAAGAAAGAAGATTTCTTTCACAATAAAGAAAGAGGATTTCTTTCACAATTTCTTTGTCCTTTTGTATACCGTCCAAGTTTCCGACAAAAATAATAGTTTTTTTCCTCGATGAGTCCTCCGACTGACTTCTGATTCAAAGGAAGCGGAGAAAAGGCGACTGAAAAGGCCAAAATCGGAAGGAAAGAAAGAGAAAAGCTGAAAAAGAAAAAAAGTCTGATGATGCAAGCAACGGTGAATTTAAGTGGGCAAAATAATCACGGAACAAGACAACTACGAACTTGGCAGGCAGCAATTCAATCATTGACATGAAAACAAAAACAAACAAAAGTAAGAAAAGAAAATTAGAAATTAGAACCCATCTATTCTAACGAGGCAACCCAAATGGTTGGGACCGTTTGGAATTGTACTCCAAAGATTATTGAGTAGTTGGTAGGTTCCACTTTGCACACTTGATGTTCATTTTAGGGAATGGAAAGCTGTAGTTTATTTTATTTACGTGAAATTTTGAAGGAAGGTCGTTGATTTCTGGGTCTCCAACTTCCATGTGTCTGTGAATTCCACCTCATTGCTGACTCGTGAAGTGGTTCAGTGAGTACAGTAGTGTTGACGGATGTTGAAGGGTTGTTGGCAAAAGCTGCTTAATCTGCCTCTGTGAGACTGTCTCTCTCGATCTGTATTCAGTTTCTCAGGGCTTCTGGATCTTAATCTGCCAAATTATATTAGTAAAATTACAAGACTTCAAGCTGTCTTTGTCTGTATATCAAGATTCCGCTCACAAGCCAGCACTCCTCACAATCACACAACACCCATTTCCAGATATTTACTTTTTTCTTTCTCTCTCTCTCAATTTCTTTCTATCTCTCTCTCCCCCACACGACCCCTTTTTATTTGGGTTCCGGGTACTTCATATTAACTCAAGTTTAGGACTCTCTCTGTGCCAAGCCTCACTGACCCCTTCCAGAGGTAAGCAATTAAACCAACTGAGTTTTAAGAATGTTCAGTTTGCTGATGTCCGCGGTTGTTCTAGTTTATTCTTGACCGTATGTTTATCTATTGGTTATGTGGGTATGTGGCTGTATGGTGGTGATAAATTTTAGTGAATCTACATACCAATTATCCCTTTTGCAGTGAAAAATTGTTACGGACGAGTGAGTTAGATCTGGGTCTATAGTGGGAATGGTTGTTCAATTAATTATGTGATCTGGGATTTTCTTTCCCTTTCAGGTTGGCTTGAGATTGGGGGTTTCATTCATTCATTGGTGAAACGATGAAGGGAGCTGTGCTGGTGGCTATCGCTGCTACCATTGGTAACTTTCTACAAGGATGGGATAATGCTACAATCGCCGGTACTCGTTACACATTTCTATTGGTTTGTTTGAACTAAAAGTTGAAGCCTTCTTGATTCTTGTTTTGGTAGCCTGTGCGCATTGGATTCATTCTGTTCGAAATTGTTGTTCCCAGTAATTTTATCTGGTTTACGCATTTCAATCACAAAGCTTGTTCATTTTTCTTTTTGCTCAGTTCATGCTTTTCCTTATTCTCATTTAATGCTAATATCTAGTTCTTCCTTCCTTCTGTGTTTTCAGGGGCTATTGTTTACATAACAGATGATCTTGATTTGGGCAGCTCTGTAGAAGGCCTTGTTGTGGCCATGTCACTCATTGGAGCAACAGCTATTACAACATGCTCAGGAGCCGTATCAGATTGGCTTGGTCGGCGGCCAATGTTAATAATGTCATCAGTGCTTTATTTTGTTAGTGGCTTGGTAATGTTGTGGTCACCCAATGTCTATGTACTTTGCCTAGCAAGGCTGTTGGATGGATTTGGAATTGGTCTAGCAGTTACTCTTGTCCCAGTCTACATATCTGAGACTGCCCCATCAGAGATAAGGGGATCCTTAAATACTCTTCCACAGTTCACTGGTTCAGGTGGCATGTTTTTGTCATATTGTATGGTTTTCGGGATGTCACTGATGGCCTCACCAAGCTGGAGACTGATGCTTGGGGTTCTTTCCATTCCCTCACTTATCTATTTTGTATTAGCAGTATTTTACTTGCCTGAATCTCCCCGATGGCTTGTGAGTAAGGGCAGAATGCTTGAGGCAAAGAGGGTTCTCCAGAAGTTACGTGGCACTGAAGATGTTTCTGGTGTGTTTCTTATTGCTCATTTACTTATATTTTGTATACATTTAGTGATTCTTGTTTCCGATTGCATAGCGTCATCTCTTCTTTCAGCAGATTCGTATTAGTATTGACTCAAACATTGAATTGTGCATGGTATTATTGCATAGTAAATTCATATCCTATAATCATGCATGATTGACTGATCTCTATAAGATTCAATATCTTTTAAGCCAAAAAGCTGCATAATATCTTTACAGGTAAAAGATGCTGGGACTTGGGAGTTGTCTTGCCTACTTCGTGTGGTTTTGCATTTAAGATTTAATGTTATTTTTATTTAGACAAATAGCTTTCATCTTAAAAATGAAAAAAGAGTAAAAGTTTTAGACATTTTATTAATGCTTGTAGGAAAATTTACTATAAATGTTTACAATGAGGTCCAGAGGTTTCTTCGACAAATATGTTTCTTCGGCATGGTTCTACTTTTTACTTTTTGCTTTCTTTGCTACATAAAGATTAATGCTTAGATTCTTATATGTTTGCATCACATTAATAATACACTATCATTGCTGTTATTCTAGACTTGGTCTGGATTGTAACGGGGTCCTACGAGTGAAAAGTTTACTCTGATATCAGATCCTTACTTTACTCTGATATCAGATCCATACTAAGCCTTTGCAGAAATGTCTACATGCATAGGATTTTTTATGCATGTAAATCTATGGGCTGATAATATGTGTGACTATTGCACCTTTATTGCTAAAACTTCATCAATATTTTGAGAGAAAAGTTCTTTAATTTATTAAGTTTTTATGACTAATTTATCATGTGTATCTTACAAATTCATCGTGGTTTATAGGCGAGATGGCTTTGCTGGTTGAAGGTCTTGGAGTTGGGGGTGAAACATCTATAGAAGAGTACATAATAGGCCCAGCTGATGAACTTTCTGATGGTCAGGAACCATTTGATAAAGACAAGATCAGGTTATATGGACCTGAAGAAGGCCTGTCCTGGGTTGCCAGACCTGTTAATGGACAGGGTTCTCTTGCCAGTCTTGTTTCTCGCCAAGGAAGCATGGCAACCCAGAACGTGCCTCTAATGGACCCTCTTGTCACTCTGTTCGGTAGTGTCCATGAAAAGTTCCCAGAGACAGCGAGTACACGTAGCATGCTTTTTCCTAATTTTGGCAGCATGTTCAGCGCAGCAGAACCGCGGATTAAAACCGAACAATGGGATGAAGAAAGCTTGCATAGGGAAGGTGAGGACTACGCATCTGAGGCTGCTGGGGGAGACTCAGATGACAATTTGCATAGTCCATTGATTTCACGTCAGACAACAAGTATGGAAAAGGATATGGTGCCCCCTGCTTCCCATGGCAGTGTTCTAAGCATGAGGCGCCATAGCAGTCTCATGCAAGGATCAGGGGAGACAGTTGGTAGCACGGGCATTGGTGGTGGTTGGCAGTTGGCATGGAAGTGGTCTGAGACAGAAGGCGGGGATGGAAAGAAGGAAGGAGGATTTAAAAGGGTATATTTGCACCAGGAGGGAGTCCCTGGCTCCCGTCGTGGGTCCCTTGTTTCACTTCCTGGTGGTGATGTTCCTGCAGAAGGTGAGTTTATCCAGGCAGCTGCGTTGGTCAGTCAGCCTGCTCTTTACTCGAAGGAGCTTATAGATCAGCATCCTGTTGGACCTGCAATGGTTCATCCATCGGAAACGGCTTCTAAAGGACCAATTTGGGCTGCTCTTCTTGAACCAGGGATTAAGCATGCATTGATTGTTGGAATGGGAATCCAGCTTCTTCAGCAGGTACTGAATAGTTATAATAAATTCTTACTTTTTTTATATTTACTGATTTGACATCTTGTCCATTTGGATAGCTAAAATGTGATACTTTCCCTGGGCAACTTTCTGAGAGAAATGATTTGTCATCAAATTTATGTGATGTGATTCATGATGTTTCCTTGGCCTGTACTAGGAATGTGAAAATGTCTGGCACATAAAATGTCCTTTCTCTCTCACATTATTCTGTATTCCTATTCCCTGCACATTAAGAATATCTCCCTTTTGGTGAATTACAACCTTTTTTTTTTCAACTTATAATTCTCTTTAGGGTAAAGCTAATGACTAAAGTGTTCCTTAAAATTTTTTTCAGTTTTCTGGCATAAATGGGGTTCTCTACTACACTCCTCAAATTCTTGAAGAAGCAGGTGTTGAAGTTCTTCTTGTAGACTTGGGAATCAGCTCAGAGTCCGCATCATTTCTCATAAGTGCATTGACAACTTTGTTGATGCTTCCTTGTATAGGTGTAGCCATGAAGCTCATGGATATCTCCGGTAGAAGGTGATTTATTCTTCTGTACTTTGTTTTCCCTTTTTAATTTTCAGCTGCAATTCTTCAGTTAGAGTCAGCTCATATCCAAGGTCATATGTTTTCAAAGATATTCCTTGGAATAACTGACATGTACGAATTTTTCTAGTCATACTGCACAAAAACTGTTTTTCTGTCAGAAAAAGCTAGTCTGTAGCTATTTTCACATTGTCTTATGTTTGAAGAAAATAGTTCTATGCACCTTTCTGGAATTCTTTTCTATTTTGTAAATCAGTCAAAATATGTTAGATGTGAAGCTAAGGCTATCTCATGGAAAAAATTTATCTCAATACTTCTGCAATTGTAGGATTCTTAACAATTCACTAAATTTAGGGCTCCCTCCAGAATATCAATAATTAAAGGTTCTTCCAGTTCCTAGATTGGAGTCCTTGTAGCTGATGGGCTTCCGTTAGATTAATGTGCTGCTATGTTTTAGTTATGCTTGCTGAATTTAGTTTGCTTTCTTGCTTTATTTTGAGGATTGATGTTTGTTCTGTGTTGTTTCTAATGACATTTCCAATTTGGCCGAAAAAAAATTGGTTCTTCCAGTTGGCCTGAAAATTTTATTCCAAGTGCACATATCCTAAAGATTGAATTGGAAACTATAGATTATTTTGTGTTTTACATGAAAAATTGTATAGTTTAAATCTCAACTAATGCATTTGTTATTGCAGGGTGCTGCTACTGACCACACTTCCTGTGTTGATAGTGTCACTGATCATCCTAGTCATTTCCAACATTCTGAGCTTGGGTACAGTTCTTCATGCAGCATTATCAACCATTTGTGTTGTGGTGTATTTTTGCTGCTTTGTGATGGCCTATGGGCCAATTCCAAATATCCTCTGCTCTGAGATCTTTCCCACAAGGGTGCGCGGCCTCTGCATTGCCATCTGCGCTCTCGTGTACTGGATCTCGGACATTATTGTCACCTACTCGCTACCTGTGCTGCTTGCTTCAATAGGTCTCGCTGGTATCTTTGGGATTTATGCTGTTGTTTGTGTCATCTCTTTGATATTTATATACTTGAAGGTCCCAGAAACCAAAGGCATGCCCCTTGAAGTCATTACTGAGTTCTTTTCTGTTGGTGCAAGACAAGTTGCCGCTGCCAAAAATGAGTAATTGACTACTTTTAACAGTTTTCTACTTCAGTTTAGCCGTCCTCCATTTCTTCTGTGCGGAGATTTTGCTCATTGTACTGCATTTTAATATCTAAACAGGTTGATTCTTCAATTTTGATTGTGTATTTAACTAGATTATTTGGAGATTATACTAAAAAGCTTAGCAGGGATGGTTGATTTATTGACTATGGGACATTATTGAATACCCATGTCCTTATTTAAATAAAGCATTCAAGAACCAAATATACTAGATTTTTTGAGGCCATTACTTTCTTGTTCAGTTATATTTTGTTGGACGATCCCCCTTGAAACGTGGACAAAATTATAAGGAACTAATTGTTATTCTGGAACAGTAGCAAGACCTGCTTCTCAATAATCTCGAAACTGCAAATGCAACTCAGCTAACTCATTATTGAAATGATAATCAGAAAATTGGATCCAGCAACTAAAATATCAGGTATATGAGAGCAAACAACTAGAATGTCAAATTTTGAGCCTAATCTACAACAAATAGATCTAATTACACTATGGCTAAACAGAGTTGAAATAGCTCATACAGAAACAAACTAGTTAATCCAAAAGTTTGATGTCTAAATAATTTCAAATCAAATTAATAAAAGTGTTAAAGAAACCTAGATCCCAAATACAAGTGGTAGTGACTCATAGTTCCATATCAGACCATTCACTGTCAAATAACTTGAGATCCAAATTTGGAATATAAATTTGGGATCCAAATCCTATTCACTTAACAAAAGCCAGCAAACTGCATGTGTCAGAACTTCTATTCCTCTTGCTTAATTTCAGGGACCTCGAGCCTTGATTCCAATTCATCCTGGTTCATCTGAACCATCCTCTTTAACCTCCTCGATCTTCCTCATGCTCATTCTCATCCAAAGGCCCAAGCAGAGTAAATTCTTAAATATTTCCTCCACCTAGTCAACCCCCTCTCATCAGATATGAAATTATTATCAATCTATAGCAAATAGTAGAAAGCAATATGCAAATCCCTACAATCTTCTCTTCTCACCAGATTCTGTGAGAAAGAAAAAGCAACCGCAGAATAATTCTGTAGCCAAAACAAAAAATCAAATCATTCTAATACCATAAAGATCCGGCTTATCATGAAGAGTAATACCATAAAGATCCTGCTTATCATGAAGAGTAATAACATAACTCATCTACAAACAATAAATTGGAGATATGAAATTACACCATTCTATATACAGTCCAACCTGAACATTTTAAGCTGAATATCTTAAGTACCTACATCATATTTCAAAATTTGACTTTGATGTGTGGACCTAGTAAGCAAAACTCAGAGTTCCGGTCGTCATCGTAGAGTAATTTGACAAATGTCAGGGATAGAAATAGAAGCCAAGAATAAATTCAGGGTTTGGGTGTTTCCTCAGAGGACGACATGCTTCCAAAAGAATTTGGGGCGTGTCCTGATAAGGGTGGCTTGGAGTTACCAGAATGATTATTGGGGCTTTCTTCTCCATGCTCAGGTGACTTGGGAACTGACTTGAATGCATTTGGAAAGTCTGATAAGGGTGGCTTAAAGTTACCAGCTTCATTATTGTTCAGCTTTTGCTCCTACAAAAATTCCGAAAAATTGTCAAAGTAGAGCATCATTGTAACATTAGGCAGAGACATGGAGATTTTTTCCCCTCTCTAGTCAAATACCGTAATGTCTTACAAGTACTTACCCTCTGAAGTGCTTCATGCTCAGCTTGAATCCGAAAAGGAACACCATGTTTCTGATACACATTGTTTTGTGCCAGGTCTTCATCAATGTCACCAGAAGTGCTTGCAAACGGATGATTGGTAGGAATCCACCTAACCGTGTCCGGGTCAACATCAGTAGGTATTGAATCCCCTTCTTTAAGGAACATTGTCGGTCTCTTCCATTGGTATGCCCGTGACCTCCTCTTTTGATGGATAACTTGCTGCTCTTTTGTAAGGGTAACTGGGGCTAGGCGATAAACTTTTCCACACATCTCTACAGTTGAATTGCCCTTACCAACCTTAACCAATGGATTATTGAATGGGTCATCATACTTGAGAGGCTTTGAACTGTGAAATAGGGCATCAAGTTTGCAAAGGGCACAACATAAAACAGTCTTCAAAGTTATTTCTTAAATAAACTAATACAAAGACAATAAGAAAAAGTGTTAAGGGAGTGGAGTCATACATGCCTCTTCTATCAGATCTAAGCTGGCCACGTCTAACAAGATCAGCTACAGAACCAGGACGACTGTACTTTGACTTCCTCACTATATACACTCTTACAGCAACGACTAAAAATACAGTTGCAATACATAATCCAATTGCCAAATTGGATCCTACTCGTTGTCGCATCTGATTATTAGTCAAAAGAGAAAAGGTTAAGAAAATGTTTGCATAGACCACCCAACGTAGAAATGTACAGACACTGCAATATAAACCCAGAATTTTTCTCACATTCCCATCACAGAAATCCCAATATGTATAATGAAAATGTTACCGTGAAAACAAAGGGAGAGAAAGAGCTGATGATTCCGTGCAATTTGGCAACTGGGTCTTTGAGATTAATGGTCTTCTTGTTCTCACTCTTCACAACCTCATCATTGCGGGCACTAGGATCTTCACCAGCTGAGCTAACTGAGCCATCAATGGCTCTCAATAGAAACCTTTGCCTGGATTTGAGTCGTCCAATCCAGCTGAGCTGACTGTTTCTTGACCCGAATTCCGCTCTAAGCTTCAGTACGAATGAAGGCGTCCGATGCTTTGACGCCCAAATTGAGGGCTATGATTCAGAATTCAAAGCCAAAAATAAATCAGTAAAAAGGGGGTGTATTCAATTGAGATTTTAATGCAAATAATTTTGTAATTTTGTTGCAATGATTGAAAAAGCGTAATACGAACAAAGTAAAGAAAAGGATTTTCAGAAACATACCTGAAAGGAAAAGGAGGAGAATTGGCAAATCGAAATGGAAGCCATTAGCGGATGACGAAGTGCTTCAATTTCATACCTGGGAACGAACGCGGTTTTTGCTATGAATTAAGACCTAGGGTTTTGAAGATGTTACACTTTGTGCAAGAGAATTACGTGCCGTTGGTAGGGCTCAAAGTAAAGTAACTTGTTAAATTATCACTCTCAAATAGGGCTGGTTTTTTATACCGTTATACCGAAAAATACTGCACAGTACGGTATGAAAATGTCCAAAAAGGGTATCGGCATAAATACCGTATTGTACCGAACTAATATGGTATAATAATGGTATTGATATACACATACTAACGATATACTAATACTGAAACAATACCAATTCTTTTATCTTTTTCTCTCCTTCTTCTCTTCTTTTTCTCTTCTTTTTTGGTTTTCTTCATTTGATTTCTGGTTTTTTTTTTTTTGGNTTTTTTTTTTTTTGGACATTGTCTTGTGTTTTTAGGCCATTGTCTTTTATTTTTGTTGGGGCCTTTGTCTTGTATTTTTTTTTATAGTCAAGCCCAAGGAATGTAATTTCGATTTTGTTGGAAATTTCGATCAAATTTCGATTTCGCTAGG
>QANT01006989.1:0-20259 GCA_003254885.1 Purshia tridentata | reverse complement strand
AATTATAAATAAATTTATTAAGTATCATGTGTCAGCTTGTGGTTATTATTGACTTCTTTGTAATTTTTATAATTATGAAACACTGATGATGTCACTAATATGTAAGCAAAATGGCAAAAAACATAAATACACTTATGTTTTAAGTCTAGTTGTTATTCTTTATTTTTATTTTATTACATTTTAGTCAGTACATATTATTTAGATAATGCATTGACCATTATAGAATTAAAAATTATTTTATTGATTTTTATGTAATTAACCCAATTACATATATACTTGTTAATGCAATAAATTCAAATAGCTATTCATTAATTGATGATAGAAAGCCTAGAATCTAGAGGTTTGTTTTTACTTTTCAGCAATTAGTATATGAAAATGGAATTATGCACAACCAAGGCTTTAAGCTTCAAGTAATTTCCACGAACATCAAGGAACTCTATGTTACAACAGTTTTTCTGACTCAGACTCTCCAGCAACACACATTTCCCTAACAAAGCCCCTGGATGTTGGCATTTCAATCCAACCCAATGAAATGTGCTTCAACAAACCCAAATTGTCAAACCCAAACACATTTTTCATGAGAATAGGGTTAGAAAATATTCTAGGACGTGGTGATTGTAAACACACAAAGGCAAATGAAACAGTGCTGCATGAGTACGTACTGTGAATTAGTCTTTCCTCATCCCATGTGGGATTAGAGAAATCAAGCCCCAACACTTTGACATTTCGTGCAAGAGCGAATCTGATACAACTTTCTAGGACAACATTGGATTCTTTAGGCTGAGAAAATGTAAGGAGAAACTTATATATTGTGGGTTCTTGGTAGGTTGACATCCAGTGTTGCACAAACTCGGTAAAGACCCGTCTTTGATTCACAAAGAAACGTTTGTTGAACTCAAGGTTCATTGTGGAACGCCAAATGTGACACCAACGCCTGGATAAGGGCAAGAAGGAAATGATGATGAAAAGAAGAGGATCAGATAACATTGAGATCATATATATCAATGCTGGGTGCCATAGTGATATAAGGCTGTATACTGTTGTTGAAGAAAAATTTGATAAATTATTATATCAATAATTTATATTTGTTACCCAACATAATCTCACTCTACTCATTTTAGGAATAGAGTTTTATTATTTAGGGTACGACCCATTCAAGATGGAGTGCATCTCTTAATTACAATCTCTTGGTACAAGGTACAAGAGAAGACCCTTTGATTACAATTATGACAAAACTGAAATCATTTACTGAGATGTGTGAGTGTTTGGGTTTGGGATTCCTAATGAGTGAATAACTCATTGGAAAAAAAAATTGAAATTGATTTCAATAATTGTTTGGTGAATTTGGTTGAGTTGAATCAGAAATTCGATTTGGGATGCGGTTGTATCTAGATTTGATTTCTAGATTGCCTACATACCCCTTGCGGGATCAAACCACATGTAGTTCTAGGTTTTTGGAAATTAAATAGGTGAATGACCTATTTAAATGATTTTAGTAATTTGGGTAGGGCTATAGAATCCTTGGATTTGATTTGAAAAATTAATTCGGGACTTTGTGTATGGAATTAATTTCTAAGAAATTTGAATGGATTTGATTTGGTTACGGTCGCACCTAAATTTAAGTATAGGCTGCCTACATACCCTTGACGGGATCATACCGATTGTAGTTCGTTACTTTTGGGAATTAAATAGGTAAATGACCCATTTAAATGATTTGAGTGATTTGGGTGGGGTTTAGAGCCCTTGGATTTGAATTGAGAAACTAATTCAGAGACTTTGTGTATGGAATTAATTTTTGGAGAGTTTGGGGTGAATTTGATTTGGTTGCGGTTGCACCTAAATTTGAGTAGGTTGCCTACATATCCTTAACGGAATCAAATCGGATGTAGTTCGTTTGGAATTAAATTTGGTTGGCTTTGTGCCATTTTGGAGTTGAATTTAGAATTGGATTTGAGAGACTTGGTTTTGCACCAACTGGGAGAGATGGTTTTGTACCATTTGAAAGAGACGGTTTTGTACCATGAATTTGGAATTGGGATTTAGAATTTGGAGTTTGGAATTTAGAATTTGGAGTTTGGAATTTGGATTTAAGGAAATGTGCCCATTGATATTTTAGTGTCATTTATTTATTAAATGATACGTTTATTTTTTATAATGGGCGAACATAAATTTGGTTTTGTATCCACTAAATATTTTGTATCCATTATTAATTAATTGACACTTTTTATTTATAATGGGCAATGTTAGCATTGAAACCAATCCCGTTAAATTTAATTGCTCACTGTTTGATACCTGGCACATATATGTATATATATATATATATATATAAGCTAAGTCACAGTAAATGCAATCAAAATGGAGATTGGCATTTGCTTTCTTGTAGGCCTAGTTGAGGTACACACGGGCTTTGATGACCTTTGCTTGGTTCTCCGTATAAAAACAAAAGAAAACCATGGAATTCCAAGCCTTATTTGACAAACCAAAGACTGTTGGGTTCTGCCTTCAATCTGCTTTCGGCTAAACCTTCTGACTTGTTACTAGTTTCATCTTTTCACTCTTATGGGCTGCCTCTTTATGTTGTTTGCATACGACTTTTTTGAAAGAGAACAAATATCAAGGAGTTATTTCATTTGATCTCCTTGTAAATGCTATTTTGCATTTCTTGACTGTTCGCATTTTTTTTTGTCTTGTCTTTGACAAATTGGGGACAAACCCAAATGAAGAGATGGCAGAGAGAGAAAGAGAGCTCATTTTGGTCCATAATTGCGTGCAGAGAGCAAGAAGGTCAGCCATTTTTTTTTGGCTTGGCTTTTCCCTTTCGTTTGCCTTAATTGATTAGTTCGAAGGAAAAATAAAAGATACACGTCTTCTTTTGTTTTAATCGACTTCTTCTTTCTCTTTTTTTTTTTTTGCTTCTTTATTTTCTTTTATTTTGGAGAAGTACATCAGGCTTGCTGCCAGAAAATCCCATTTATATTTTTTTTCTTGGCTTTCTGCCATTTCTTGTTCCTTTTTTTGTAGTTTTGATTGAAGCCCAAAGGCAACAACTTTGAATGGATTTATAATGAATCCAAATTGATGCCCGTAAGCATCAACTTGAGAGGATTCACATAAAATTCAAATGTTGTTCTCGGACAACTGTTCCATGTTTCCATGAATGATTTTGTGGTGTTTGCAAACACCTTACATGTTTCCATGAATGATTTTATGGTGCTCGCAAGCACCGTTCCATGTTTCCATGGATGATTTTGTGGTGCTCGCAAGCACCACTTTTTAAGGGAGGTTGGGACCGAACGTTGGAGCCATGAAGGCAGCTATACCTGCAATTTTTCTGACTTCTTTCTTGCAGCATTTCGGTGTTTATTTTCCTCCCCTTTCTGAACCTCTCATGCTCTATTTATAGAGACCACCAGAGGTCTAAGAAGATGAGGATGTGATCACCCAAAATTTAAATTAAAATGGTGATCACATTTAGAGATAAGATATTTTGATAAGATTTTCTATTTTATCACTTATCTCATCCATTTAGGAGTTGAACTTCATTTGAACACTCCAATGTGGGGCTGTATTTTTATCTTTTTGTTTTTTTTTTGAATTTTTACGGTTCAACAACTGTATATGAGTTTGCTTAAGCTTCTTGGATAAGTTAAGCGAAGGGGTTGAAAGAAGTACGTGTTAATTTGTTGCAATGAGCTTAAATAGGTACAAAGTAAGGGGTGCAGTGCAGATGAAGAGAAATGTTGTGGCTCCTGTTTGGGGTTGGTGCTGAAATGTACATTGTACACTGTCTGTCTTTTCTGATTAATGTGTTTGGAAACATTGGTCTTACCAAATAAGAAAAAACAAAAATGTTAGAAACACTCAAATTTTTCGAACTTTACTGCATGTGAAATGTATCTTTGACAATCTTAGTTGTTAAATTTAAAAAGAATTTATGTAATTAATAAAAATAATGTATCAGACAAGAAGTGCTTTCAGATTTTTGTGACAAGAGAAGTAATGAATTGGGCAGCTAGACTCGAAGATTTTCAGTGAATCAAATATGATATACGGTACAAACACGACACAATCACGAGCATAAGCCTGAGCACAAACACAAGCACGAGCATAAACACAAACACGAGCACGAGCACAAAATGGAAACAAATTAGGTATAACTTGTTTAACTTCTTTTCAGTAAGAAAGTACTATTAATAAATTATAAGAAAAGTGAAATCTATGACATAAGATAATTTCTAATTAAAAATTAAAAAAAGGGTTAAGAAACCAATTATTATATGAACCAACATGCATGTACAGAGCACCAAGAAGTATTAAGAATTAAGAACCCAAATTAACCAAAATTTTCATTTCCAAATTACGAAACCAATTAAAATTTTCATTTCCCTCCTGATTATGTAAATAAAATTTGGAAAACAAAAAAGGAAAATTCATGTCAAATTAGGACACATTACCATTATACAAAATCCAACAAATCACAGGCGGAGAGACCAAATTCTGTACCGTTGGGCCTCTTCGAAATCAGTACAAAGAGACCAAAGAGACACAACCTTTCACCAACCCCTCCTTCTTGTTGTTGTATAAGAACACCGCAACTTCAACCAATGCCTTCACCCCCTTCCTCATCATCAATATTATTCATCCTAGAAAGCATGGACACCGACATGTTCTCTCTGTTGCCTGAATCTGTCCTTCTCCTTATCATCTCTTTCTTGCCCTTCGAAGAAGCCGCGAGAACTTCCATCTTGTCCAGGCAATGGCGTCACATTTGGCGTTCAACGAAGAACGTCCACTTCAACGAACGTTTTTTCCACAATTCTAATGCAGAAAGATGTATACAAAGGCACGTGTTCATTGGTTTTGTGCAGCAATGGATGGCTGACTTCCATGAACCCACTTTGGACAAGTTTTCTCTGACATTTTCTCAGCCCGGAGATTTCCCAGAGGTGGTGGACAACTGCATCAGATTTGCTCTTCAGCATAATGTGAAACATTTGGTCCTTGATTTTTCCAACCCCACATGGGATGAAGATGATCTCAACGAAACTCATGCAGCATCATTGGCTTTGCCTCTGTATATTTATCGCTATCGAGGCCTCGAATCTCTTACTCTCGTCTCTTGCAATTTTGTTTTGAACGGGTTTAGGGGTTTTTATTGTTTGAAGGAACTTTCATTGGGTTGGGTTGAACTGTCATTTTCTTCTATTAGGGCCATGTTAGAAAACTGTGGCATGCTGGAGAGCCTCACTCTCAAACATTGTTGGAACATAGAGCATCTTGAGATTAGTGGGAGGAACTTGAGGCTCAGAAGCTTGGTTGTGGACAACTGCATGTTTCTTAATGACTACTTTTCAATCCAAGTACCAAATCTGAAATATTTCAAGTACTCTGGTGAAGTAATCAAGATGATAGATGCATACATAAGTGAGGGCTTAGAAGAGGCAGACCTTGACTTTGGGGTTGAGTCTACATTCTATGATGATATAGGTGATGTTCTCTATCAAATCCTCTATCAGCTTTACCCTATGAGGGTATTGACAGTTTGCACCTACATGCTTCAGGTACTGTATATACGTACTTTTCTTTAAGTTTATATATTTATGTGATTAAATATACACATAATATATACATTTATTTAACTAGTCTTTTTTATGTGCTATTTGTTTGCATTTTGCAGGGTATTCCCATGGGGGAGGAACCATTGGGTCTGGATCCAAGACATCGTTTGAGGGTGAGACACCTGAAATTGAAGACTACAATGCATGATTTTGAATTATTAGGCATTGCATTTTTGTTTAACAGTTGTCCTTTTCTGGAGGTGCTAACCATCGAATTAAGCCCCGGAAGAATATTTCAGGAATATGATCCTCCATTTGAAGTGTCTCCTGGAGATAGTTTTTGGTTTCGGCATGGAAGAGTTTACAGGTTCTTGACCAGAACTTTAAGGGTGGTTGAGGTAAAGGGCTTCAAGGGAACATATAATGAACTTTACCTGCTTCGTCATCTACTCGCTCATGGTGGTGTCATGGAAAAGCTTCATGTTTATGTCTCCCAAGAAGTGGGTAACCATGGAAGAACTAATCCTCAATTGTACCGATTAATAGCTGGACAATTGCATGGATTCAGACGAGCATCTCATCATCTTCAAATTACAATCGTTTAAACATGCAACTTTGTATTGGCCAGTTGAAAAAACTTTAATTTCATATGTACGTACTGAAATAACTTTGTTGTAACGATCTTCATTAATAAAATATTAGCACTGTTAGTTGATGATCAAATTCCAGTCCGTGGAGAAGAATATTTTCATGTTGGATGGTGACTACGTACGTACTATTACTAAGCCTCTTGTTAGATATATAGTTATCCGTGCATTATAATGAATTTGCATGTGCAGATACAATGAAATTTGACTAAATGATGCGATATTCCTTTTTAACTAGTCAATAGTTGATCAATATATATTATTCTTTCATGTATAATTGATATATAAAGTTACGTCCGTACATTAATGAACCTATATTATACATACTTTATATATTCTCCTTTATCTTACATTTCAAAATAGGTTTATTATGTGTTTTACCACCAAATTATTTTTTCAGTCTCACATTGAACTTTATTTATTTCCGTCCATTTCGTGTCGGTCAAAGTATTTTTTGAATCTCACATTGCCACATGCAGCTTATTTGTTCCCACTTTTAATTTTGAATGTAATTATGCAAATAAAACCGATCCCACCCCACACCAAAGCCGGCGCCTCCCACCGCCGCCGGCTTCACCCAGCTGGCAACCCCACCGCACCAGTAGGCCACCCACCTCTCCCTCTCTTTCCCTTTCCCTCTCTCTTCATTTCCTTTCTCACCCACTCGCATCGGCAGCAGCCTTGCCAGCCTTTCTACAACATAAGACGCAACAACACACGAACCCATCAAAACTATAAGTAGAATGAGTTACAGTGCTGCCTTTAATGGCACAACATGTAATTTTTCCTAGAGCTGTTCTCATTGCCAAGAACACCTAGCTGCTTAAAAGATGCACAACTATATATAGGTGCTTGGAAGGTATTAAAAATATTACAAAGAAAAATCGTGAATGATATAAAAGTATGATTATTGTTGAAGTAGATTTACAATAAAGGTACAAATTGTGCAATGCAACTTAATCTTTCTTTTGGCTGCAATAGTAAGAATAGAACAAACAACATGAGCAAGCCTAACAAGCTCAGGACTATTTAAAATAAAGCTGAACAAGCTTCTTCAGAGTGTCAAATACACTAGTAAAGGGGTTAAATTCAACAGAGGACTTCAATTCCAGATCAGGAAATTGATTTGTTAAAGCTTGTTGCATTCCAGACATTGACATCATTGCAGATAGCCGACTATCCGTCATCAATTGACAGTCTTGTGGGGTGTCCTTGATTTTGCTTGGGTCATATCCATAGTCGGCCAAGTAAGTTTTGTACTTCTCTATGAACTTAGGACCAGGATTAGGTGTTCTGGAGTAGATCTGAAATATTAATGCCAAAAATAATTTATGATTCACGAGTAAATGAAAATACAATATTTGAAGATAATTGCTGCATCCCCAAATGACATACATCTCCCTACTCCTAATTTGACAGACTTATTTACACCTATGAGGCTATGACAGCGGTTGGGAATAGTTGCACACCATCATTTACAACCTTTGCACCCAGAATTTCATATAAAACCTTGGGGTATAGTGGTCTTTGTGATTGAAAGTAGGTCCTAATAAGTTTCACAGTGACAAGAGTACATAATTTCCTCACAAATAAACATGAATACTTTTACGTGACATTCCTATAATTGAAAAACATTTTCATAAGTACCTGTATAAAACCTCTATCTTTTGCTCCTGAAACAAGAGCAAAATTGTCGTAATCAGTTGCAATCACATCATACGGCAACTTAGGGATAAATGGCAATGTTGGAAAACGAAGGTAACACTTCTCTTTGATCATCTCCTGCACTTCTAGCTCCGTTTCAGTTTTTTCCAGATCTTCTTCTGAAAGGCACTGAACCTTTCCCCTTATGCCAGTAATATATCCATCAGGGCTTCCATGAACACAGAAGGTATCAACCTGGATGGACCGCTTCTCTATATCAAATGTATATACACCCTGCAATGATAAGCGGTTATGATTTTGACTGAAAGAACCTGAAATATAAGCAATGATAAGCAAAGCATGACAAAAAAGATATTGTTTGCAACTTGGAAGGGCTACTGATAGACAACTAGGTAGCTCAGGGACCATTGATAGGCAAGTTGAACAATTTGGAACTGAAGTCAAGTCTAATACAACAGAAGGGAGAGAACCTAAATTCCTTTCCATATCTGTAATTTTCAGAGACAAGATTTCAACAGTAGATGTTGCAATTCACAAAAACACATACCCTTTGCATTTACCTGGGTGCAGTGACAGTCTTCCTGACCTTGCCCGGCAAATCCACGTTTAAGTGAAGCAACTTCAAACCACCTTCCAGAATATCTAATAGGGTCAAAATTGTTCGCCGTCATGCCTCTCATCATCATTAGCTTCTCACCTCCATCATCAGAACCCTTATCAAGTGGAAGAGTTAATGTCTTCTCAGCAGCATTTGCAAGATCACATATATTTCGTTGATGGGAAGCATCTGATGCAACAGCCTGCCCAAAAGCAGTAAAAGGCATCATGTACCCTCTAGCTCCTGCAATGGCACATGAATATCTAATCTCTTTTTTTATTGCTACCAGAAGGAAATCTAATTTTGGACTACATTCCCTAATAAATTTTCTATCCATCAATCCAGTAAATCTAGTGGAAATCATAATCTATTTTAAATTAGTTGTTCCAGAGTGGAACTGAAACAAATGCTGAACTGAAGGGGGGGTAACTTCTGGCCGGGATCTTATAAGTTGGAACCCACGGAAATGATTGATCCTACCTTTATGCCTATGTTTTCATATGATCGGATGCGGTCAAACTTACCAACTAGCAATATAATTAATCTTCTGCTTCTCCTAAAAGAGAATACTTTGAGTCGAAATATAAATATTCAAGTCTAGCATTGTATAATAACACTACAAGAGATTAAATCTACTGACCTGGTGTATTTGAGACATAAATACTAACGATGCAGCAAGCCCAGAAAATACATGTCTGGTCAGAGGCTTGCTGGTTATAGATTGCTCTAAAGAGCAATTCACCATTATTTTACCAGACATTCCCCTGTAGAGCAGGACAACAAAATGTCATCCTTTGAACAAGATAAGAGAAAAGAAAAAACACTGGCTTGCAACAAAAACCTGACCATATATAATTGGCAGTTGCTTATGAATCTGAGAGCACAGAGACATGTATTTGGAATTACATACAAACACAAGTTACACAATTACTATGTGATCAATGCTCATCGTATGCATCTAAAGTTAGCCTTTTCATACATGCTAATACACTCAAAGATCAATCGCACTTGCTTTATCACCAGTGACAGTCCACAAATTGAATACAAGATTACGGCATTACCTGTAGTTAACGTTGTTACCGACCCCATATATAATAACCAAAATCCAGATAAGTGACATGTCATTTCCCATACAATGCATTCTGAGCACCAAAAAGAGGAGCATAACAAAAACCCAAAAAAGCCCAAACCATTTATGAGCAATTGCAATAAGATCATGAGCTAAAAGAGAAAACAGGCAAACAAATTGAGAAAATTTTAGCAAAAAATTGGTTATTTTCAGGAAAAGAGAAGAAAAAGAAGTGGAAATAGAGCAACGATTCCATCACAATAAGATAATTATAGACTGGGAAAAAAAAATGCAGTGAGAATTGTACCTGCAGGTAGAGACATGAGGAGGAGAACATTGGAGGAGAAGTGGTGCTGTTTGTCCAAGAGCATGTACCATTTCTATGCTTTCCTGTCAAAGCTTCAGCTTCTCCACATAAAATATCTCACTCGAAAAGTCCAACTGAAACGTCATCGTTTGACCTCTGCATGTGTCGTGTCCTCATCTGCGGTGAAACCATAAATAATCCAAAAGTTCCAAACGAACCTCTAACCCAAAAAATTAAAATTTGGATTTCAAATAAATTTGGGAGGATAAAAAATATGAAATTTTTTTGAAAAAAAATTTAGATTAAAAAAATTAAAATTTTTTTGAAAAAAACTGTCGCTATTTATTAGACTGTTTTAAAATCTTAGAAGTATATCGTTATTTTTCTTACTTATTATAATTTTTTTTTTGTTGAGAAATTCTTACTTATTAAGTTATTATTGAATGAGAAGTTCTTACTTACTTATTAGTTAATACAATAAAATTTTTTAAAAATTAAATCATCACACTCCTTGTACGATTAGTATTCCTAGTAAGATAATTAATCACACTCCTTGCGCTAAGAAGAAATCCAATCCATCAATGTTATAAATATAAAGCCACACATTGGCAGCAGCACCTCACGATCAATAGCTTTCACATCTCTCTCTTCTTTAAACACTCACACTACTAGTCTCTCTGTAGTTCATTTAAAAGACCAATGGCGGCCCTTCTCAATTACGACAACAGCAACTATAGTATAAATGTGACGGGAGAGAACAGAGGTTTCCCAGATGACCAATCCCTTTTAATTCCTCAAGTCTCGATTGTTTGGAAGGTCATCAAAAGCTACCATTTAGATACTGACGTTGTCAAAAGGCCACCCATCACAGTCCACAATACTATGCATGAGAAGTACTGCCCATTTCAGTCATTCACATCCGATGACATATCCAATATGATATCTGGGATAGCCATTCCATTTCAAATGCATAGGCTGCGTTGGAAAGATCATTTTGAACCCAAAAAAGAGCCAGTGGAAATTAGCTTTGATGATATGATAAGCCAAATATTGTGTCTAGCTAATGACATGGTTTCTAAAGCTTCTGTCTCAGGACGGAAGAAGGTCGACATGCTTGTCACGATCGAGAAGCAGATTAGGTTACCACATCGAGAATATGAAGCAGTGGTTCGGGCCACGAAAAAGGAGGTCACTTTACAGAGTCTTAGTGCCATGCATTCAGATATTCTACAATGGGAGGCTCGTCGAGGACGAACAAGTACTTATAATAGTCCTAATTGGGTATTGAGTCGATATTTGGATGAAATAACAAGTAGTACTGCAGCTGCAGGCATGATTATTTCTCTTGAAAATATAATGAGATATTCAATGGGACAGGCCATGAGGGAGTCATCAAATCAAGCAAGGTCAAGGCGAGTGCCTGCAACCAAAGCATCAGTTGAAGCCTTGAAGAAGTTGGCATTTGATGGAGAACATGAGAAGTGTGCGGTTTGCTTGGAAGAGATGTTGCTTGGGTCTCAAGTCACTTGCTTGCCATGCTCCCATGTGTTTCATGAATGCTGCATTGGAGAATGGTTATTAAAGTGGAGCCATATGTGCCCTGTGTGTAGGTACAAGTTGCCAACTGATAATTGACACAATAGGATCCCCCTTCAGTTTTGATTTCCCCTTGTTCCAATCATATAGCTTCGAAAATAATTCCTTGTTTTTCTAATATGAATTTAATTTCATTGCTATTAAATTGGTATTTCTATGTTGTATTAGACTTTCATATTTACAGTCACACTAGTGTAATTATCACCCAATAAGTAGTATTAGAAATTCATATATTCAGTCACTTGGCCAAAAAAGAAAAAGAAACATATACAGTCACACTAATGTCATTATCACTCACTTACATTATTGAAGAATGCTAGCAGCCTAGCAACTTTTCCTTTTTACCTTCTCTCTACTTCTACTTCTAAATATGTGAATTTTTATTCCACTTACACTAGAAACTATAATGCTAATGTTTTGAAATTACAAAATTGATACTTTCCTTACCCTAGTTGACAAAGAGACTCCTCATAATAATAGTATAGTTAAAAACCAGCAAATTGCCAGGCAATTCTCAAATGCTCATTCCCTAGCCTTTTTTTTCAAATAATATATTAGAGAAGAGACTATTCAAAAGAGACTATTCTTTACATTTCCACTAGAAAGTAAGCTGAATAATGGGTCCTCTTCCTTGTTATGACTATTGATCTCAGTTTCTCTAGAATGGATTCCAGGTGTATTTGTTGTTGAGGGTAAAGGATTCTTAACTTGTACAAATGCCACTTTAACTGGTACAGACTTCAATTTTGATGTATCTGAACTTGAAGATGAGCTTAAGCCTGGTAGCAAGCAAACTTCTTGGCGCAACTTCTTGCCAGGAGTCTCTCCAGTGCTTGAACCATCCCCGCAATGTTCAACCAGTTTCCCATAATCACCATCATTGGACGAACCTGGCAATAAATCAGTCTTATCTTCCTTGACCTGTACTAGACCTTTTTCAACAGTGCTGTTTGCATCTGCCCTTTGGGGATTAACTTCGCCATCTGGCACAAACCAAAAGTTTTACAAGATTCAGCATGTACAAGTTCCAACAATCACATATACTACAGAAAACTAAGGGTTAAAGCAAGAACCAATTAGGCAAGGCTACAATATGGTACAGAGCAATGGTGAAAAAAATGGAGATGTGGAAACGAGGATGGATGATTCAGCTGTAAAGTACAATATATATGCTTCTTATATGCTTATACAAGAGAGATTATATGAAAAATCCATGCATATACTGACCTCCAAGAAAAGACTCAATACTTTGATACAGTACAGATGAAGCTCCTAAAGAAAGATCCCCATCATGACTTACGATTTCACTCTTATGCATCCTCTCAATCAATTCAAACTTATCTGATTTCCATATACACTCAAGGGAGATAAATTCCTCATTTGTAGGGTAAAACTCCCTAAAGACCTGCATCAATTGTGCATAAACAAAACAGTAAGCTAAAAGGAATCTAAGAAATATCTGTGATCAGAATAATTTGCACAATAAAGAAGGGTTGACCTCAAGTCCTTCTTGATTTATTTTAACAGATTGCTTCTTTTGGGAAAGAGAAGAAACCATGTTGAATGCTGAAACAACTTCAAGTAAAATCTGTAGAGCAGAGAGAAAAAGATTAGTTCAGCAGATCAGTGCCATGAACTTAAAGGTTGGCATATCTGAGCTTTGTAAAGTGACACAAAATTCCTCAGGGATAGCTGCAGGGACATCGAATTTTAGGAAACAGTCCAATAATATATAGACAAGTTTTTATGTCCTAAGTGGACACGATCACTTTGTTGGATAGCTCAATCCCATTTTTAATACCAAGACCTAGTTTTCTCATATGTATCACTTGCCAGATGCTGCTGTAGCATGTACGTTTCTTTTTTCTCATAATAAATACAAAATCCCACTTGGCTAGCTTGCCTTGTATTCATGTCCAATACAAGAACATTATTGTTTCTGTTGGATAACTCAATTCCATGTACCTTCCTCTCCAGGTTTATGGAAATTTATGAATGGATCCAGCACAGAAGCCATCTAAAATTATAATAATGTGAGCTTATATGCCAAAAACTGTCCATTTGGCCTGATATTTACTCTGTAAATTTCAAATTTCAAAATTTTGGAAAAAATAGACTTGGAATTACCTGTTGAACCAAAACTCTAAGTCGTGCAAGCAGAGCTAAAATACTCAAAGAAAATCCCATGAAAAATGAACGAGCAAGTAAGGTAGATATCTCACTGTAGAATAGTCAAGGGTAATAAATTCACATGATGCATATTTAAATTATGTTGAGTGATTAGCATTAAACTACTATTTACAGAATGGCAAAGACCTGTTTCTGGAATTTTCCCTATAGATGGAAGATAGCATTATAAGGCCCAAGAAACAATAAAGATAATTATGATGAACTAAGACTACGAGGTATATCATGAGGGAATTTTCTGTTGTAGGATAATTTGACGAAGACTACCAGTTAAATCAAATGGACACGATAACAGTATTCAGAAACTTATGTTACAGTTGAGACTCGGATGCCTTAGAATACAGTAATCCATGATAGTCGGTTGGACAGCCACATTACCAAACCAAAAACCATCAACTTTCAAATATTAGTTTCTTTCTTATTAAAGTTAGAAAAAAGTTAATATATGTAACCAAAAACCAAAGGATACATAGCTGCCTTCAACATTGGCTCAACCATCTGCAGCAGAAACAAAACGCATTTCAAAACATTAGAATAAAGCAAGGATTTCATGCTGGGGCACCCTAAGACATCCCCACCACAACCATTGGCCTACTTTGTTACAGAATTGAGTCTTGGATTCATAGCTACAGCATTCAGGTCAAGCATAGTCAAGACAAAATTTTGGATCATTCTCAGAAAACAAACTAACAAACTGAAAGGTTTGTACGCTTGTATTAAATACCTAGATAGCAGCTAACATTGCTTTCACAAAGATAATAGTGAATAAAACAATATTAACTGCACTAAGAAGTACAAGAAAAGAAGACAAAATTGGAAAGTCATATAACGAAAGCAAGAACATACCTGTGACAGAAGGCGTGCAGCTCCCAAAAGTCGCTCCATAAAATTATATTTTCCACTTTCACATTTTCTTCTCTTCAAGCTGTGCCAAAATGATTTCATAAGTAATTACATATTATCCATGTGGTCAAGCCCCTGAAAGTTTTCTGCCTACCAAGCACAAAACTGCAATTTTCAAACTGAGGGGACTAAAGGAAGATCTCCAATGAGAGAGAGAGAGAGATAAAGCTCATTTCATCTATTTTACCAATCCATAACAAAAGATGAAGTTAATGGAGCTTATCACATAATATTTTGCACCACATTTTCTTTCCTTTGGAAAAATGCCCCTCTAACCTTTCCGCTAATTCTGAATTCCATAATAAATTTGCTTGACACTCTAATCTAAGTTCAAATATGTGCTGGTTAAACCTCCCCTACCTCTCCCAAAAAAAAAAAAGGAGCATATTGCAGCATCAACCTCTATTATCTAGTATCCATATAATGAAAATTGAAAATTTATTTTTTTACCTTTCTAACAGATGCACGTTTTGCTTAGGCTTCTTCCCAGTGATACTTTGGAAACAGCAACCCAAAATCTCCTCCAATTTAGTTGACTGTAAAAGCCTCAAATCCCTCCTTACCTGGCATTCAAAAAAGTGAGGTAAACTATGTACATCAGTACATGCATAAGTAAAATATAGAAAAGATAGGTAAATTGTAAAAATTAAACTAATCCTAATAAAGTTAAGCAACCTAAAAGTTTGAAATAAAAAACTGTTCTAATATGCTATTCAACAAAAGCACACCACTTAAATTAGACAATTAACCATTGACTTTGACTGCTACCAAGCATACTTAGCGCAAGTTAAAAGATTCTTTTTCTTTTATTTTCTCTTTCTTTCATCAATTTTCTCATAAATCAAACAACAGGGCAAAAATATATGAGTATAAACAAGGTGTGAAAAGTTGTAAACCTTCATAAGGTACTGGAAGTACGAGCAACGCCTATGCTGGTTCTTGTTCTTGTAGACCATTCTTTCGAGAATGCCACACTCTGCTTGGAGGTGACCAAGCAAAGATGTCAACTTCTCCTCCAGAACTTCTGCTTCTGAACCCATTGAGTCACTACAGATTACAATATTTAGACAAAATTATGAATAACTGAACATTTCTATGACTGGGTTGTTGAGGGAATTGAAAATAAATAAAAGCAAAACTACGACATGGGCATTTAAAAAAACAATCAATGTGCAATTGTATATTACCTCTTAATAGAGACGACCTGCGAAGCCAGCATTTTGATTTGGGAGTGAAAGGAGCTTCGGAATCGAGTGGTGCAGAGAGACAGAGAGGAGAATAGCAGTAGTATATTGCTGTGCGCACTTCTCGGTTCGGTTCGGCTCCAGCAGCAAAAGATTTTACAACCAAACCTGCTCCTTTTGGTTCGGTCGGTTCACTCGGTTCCTGGAACCTCTTTTATCCGTTTTTAACATTTAGATTTCAGAATGGCAGATTACCAAACAGCAGCAACATTTTTTTTTACTAAATTTGTTTACCTTTGGGCAGATTACAATCATAAATCATTCAAACAGAAGCAACACAAATGGAAGAAAATATTCAAATTGAAAAAAAAAAGAAAAAAAAACACAAATGGCAGAAGATACTCACTCACCGAAAGCAAAGCAGCACAAATGGCAGAAATCCCAATTCGTTTGACTGTGAGGCCGTGAGGGAGAGAGAGAATGATTGAGCTGAGAGAGGGATGATCGGCTTGGGACTGAATGAGAGGCTGAGCGACTAAGAGAGTGAAAATCGGGAAAGAGGAGAGAGAACTAAACTGCGCTGGCGGGGATTGGGGTAATGCAAAACGACGCCGTTCCGCTAAAATGGATGGGGCAATCGGTTCGACTCTAGCCGTTTTCCTAGAAGAAAATTTTATTAAATACTTTTTGATACTAAAAACATTTTTTTAATCTCTTCCCTTCCCTCTCAAATTATTCTTTTATGACTCCTTGAATCAAAATTAGACAAAAATACCCCTGACCAGTTCCTTGCCCCTCTCGCTTCCTCTCTCACCCTCGCGACAGACTCTCTCATTCCCTCATTCCACTGTTGGCTGCATCGTCGAAAAACCCATTTTGAATCAAAGTCTGGTGCTTCTCTCTTAAATGGGAAAGCTTATTTCCATCTCCAGCTTGTACAATGTTTTATTTGGGAAAGGACTTAGATCATGGTGGGGGGTTTGTTATATTTTTATATTTTATTTTAATTTATATTAAATATTATTTAACTAATAATGAACTCTAACTTAAAAAATCTTTTGATATGGTATATTCGGTGATAAAATATTAAATGAAGTAGGTGTACTTCTCCAAATTTAAACATGGATTTGTTATTCTAGATTTGAAATTCAAATATGAGTTTATTGTTGCATATATGGTCGACACATGGTGCTAGAAATAATTTTGCAGTGAGTTCATTGTATTCTACTTTTGGCAAAGAGAAGCCGATGAAGATCGAGGTGTGAACACCTACGCCGAAGCGCACATCTTTCAATGTTATAGTGACTAATTTGCTTTTGCGACAACTATGATCCAATCATAATCATCGAATATCAAAGAATAGTCTCGAATTTGACAAAGAGGACAGACCAATAGATGGGGATTGGCAAAAGTAACAAACACCCAATGCTTGGCTAGGAAAGATCGAGAGAGAGAAAGAGAAAAAAGAAGGAGAAGACCTCCAAATATAAGCATATAGCTCAAGCAAAATCACAAAAGAGTGAATAAATCACCACTAAAGGGGTGAAGCAGCTCTAAAAAATAGATAAGTACGAACATGGGAGAGAGACGATAGGGAGGTGAGAGTCGGCAGACTTTCAAACCGGCATAGGGGTTCATAAAGATCACATTTCTAAAGTGTTGCTGGTTAATTCATAAGTTAAACACCAATAATATATACAATAACAAAAACTATGTAAATAGTCGTTCAACAATTCACTTCAATCTACATAGCGAAGAAGAAGGAGAAAAATACTTGTTCGGGGATAACACCCCCATTCAAGTCAACGGTCAACATTCTGAACGTGTGGGACCTCGGATTCGACTTCCGTCCCACGACCCATGGTCAATGGTCCATCGACACAACCTCGTCGGATCGAATCTTACTGTCGGATCCGATCCGAACCAGTCATGTCGACTTATCGTCAGAAGCAAGATCTGTAAAATTCATCAGTTGTTCGGATCGGATTCTGAGTTCGGATCGGAGTATGTCTGAGTGTCTTCCTTCGGCAAACTACCTGTTCGTTGGCTTTGACATCTTGTTGTTCGGATCGGATCCAACTGCCCCCCGATCCGAATACTCCCTGGATGTACTGAATTTCCTCGCAGGTCTACCACCACTAGAAGCCCCATTCGGATCGGAGTGATCAACCTCGACTCATCCTCTTCCGAGCCGAACGCAAACCCAGATGGTAGTTATTGCGCCTGATACTCCGAAGGTAACTTTATGCTTTGCATTTATGGCCTATCCACTCTGCCTTGCTTTCCATTTAATGCATGCAACTTGCAGACATCCCTCTTGCATTAAATGAGAAAACCTATCAGTAACCCAGCCTATTCTGCAAACTTAGCCTCCAAGACCTATGATTAGCCATGATCATACCTACTGGCCAGCCAAAATATCTCAATCCTTTTGCCTATAAGTAAGAGCATAACCACAAGGCAGAGAGACACTCAGAAATCTGAGAAAACTAGCCCAAGCTCTAGCAACATTTACCCAGAAATCTTACCACTTTTCCTTCATCTTCTTCCCAAGCTCTAGTTGTGTCATTCAGCACTTCTTGTATCCTCTTGTTGCACTCCTTTTCCGTTCATTGTGCAGGAAGAAATCCAGAAAGCAATCAGTTGACGCGTTCGGATCGTCCGCTCGGTCGCTCAACTCACCACGTCATCAACAACCCGCATTTAAGTTGTGTGCAAGGGTCATCGACAGATTTTTGCATCAACAATACTATTGCATATAATTTATCAAAGAATGAATATTCAACGGTATGAACTCGGAAGAACAAGGTCAGTAGCTGAATAAAATGCCAAAAACAATTCAATATGCTTGAAATCGCAATATACATGCCTCACCGAACACTCCTTACTTAACGGTTCTTTATAGCTACTAATAAGACTATAAAGAAGGTAATTAATATCAAAATGACTCTAAATATTACAAGTAATTTAATAATAAAAAACGATTACATTCTTATGAGCACAGTTGCACACCTTTAACAATTCTCAAATATTAAGGGCGTATTTGGTATCCTACTCAAAAACTATTTTTTAGTTTCAAAAATAAAAATTTGTGTTTAAGTGAAAAAAATGTGTTTTGTAGACCATTTTCAAAAATAATTTTTAAAAAAATAATAAAACATTCTTCCTTTCATGTTTTATTTTTCCTTAGCTGTCATAATTTTTAAAATTTTTAAAATGTTTTTGAGTTTTTAACCAAACAAGTTTTTAAATTTTAAAAACTAATTTCGAAACCTCATATTTAAAAAAAAAAATCTTAAATTTAGAAAATAATTTTTGAATAAAATACCAAATAAGGCCTAAGTTTTTAGCATCCTCCAATATCTTAGTGGAGTTTCTTGAACTAAAATAACATTCTATTACATATGATCAACTAATTAATATCAACTACATTTAAGTAATCAATTAACAGCAGTCTACTTATTTCTCATATTTGTAGTAACAACCATAGTCTCTATACTATTCATATCAGATGATATATTTTATATCTACTTGGATAATGAGTTTGGCATTGGACTAGAACCACGAGCATATATTGTGAACAACTAGTGAGGATTCAGCGAATCATTGTGAGTCTTTACTATCAGCAAATTATTTTTAAAAATAGTTCAATAATGAGAAATAATAGGAATAACAATAATGTTTTATTTACCACATTTTTATATCATAATTTTATATCACTTTACGTAATAATTTACATGATATTTATACTTTGAACACTAAAAAATAAAAATAAAAATTCATATTCAATAAAATAATACCACGTAAAATGATATAAAATTGTAGTAAATAAAACATTATTATTAGGGTAAATAGTCATTTTGGTCCTTAGACTATTACACTTGTATCAGTTTGGTCCCCAGACTTCTAATTTGAAAAATTAATGATTCTGACTTTTTCAATTTTGCCAATTGAAGACTTTTCCATCAATTTAGACATTTTTCATCCAAATTTAGCAAGAAATAAAGAAGAAAAAAAATGATGCATGAAGAAAAAAAGTAAGATTTAACTAAAAGAAACCATTTTACACTCAAAAAGAACTTTATATGGTGCTATAAAAATATAAATTTGCATAAAAAATGTGCAAATTGATGAAAAAGCCCTTAATTGATAAAATTGAAAAAGTCAAAGTCTTTAATTTTCTAAATTAGAAGTCTAGGAATCAAATTGATACAAGTGTAATAATCTGGGGATCGAAATGACTATTTATCCTTATTATTATTCTTATTAGTATGGAAGTAATAATTGTGATTTGCTACAGCATTATAGTTGGCTTGATTTTGCCGCTTTGCCTTTGGGCTAGGCCTACAAAATGGGATATATCAAATGGGGCTGGCACTAGGTAAGCTTGTTCGGCTTTGAGGCATTTTAGCCCATATTAGAGTACAGTACTTGGGCCTAGAGTTTGACCTTACTTAATTCTATTAGATATCATCAAGGCTCAAGTTATATGCTAACATCTACTGCATCATGTTATTACCATAAAACAAATGATTAGACAAAAAA
>QANT01006986.1:0-31468 GCA_003254885.1 Purshia tridentata | reverse complement strand
TGAATATAATTACAACCCATTGTATTTTTCTCTTTAACAATTTTTTATTTTTTTGTTCTAAACAATTATAAAAGATTTACATGCTATAGGAAAAAAAAAAATTTAATTTTTGGGACATGCACTAAATGCGAATGACTAACATGGCAACAACCAATACTCGACAAGGACGATTTTGGAATTTTGGAGGACGGGAGCGTTAGGGCTAAATCAAGCTTTAGTCGAACTGACCACAATGCAATTATATTCGATCGTCATGACTCGTGTTAATATTTATTGATTTGTCTAGAATTATACAATAATTCGTTTAATGTATTTAGTATTAAAAGGGTCCACATACTTTTTTCGGATATTAAACTTGCACACGTTATAAAATTATGGACGTGCTCTAAAGGGCTTGAGCATGTTTATTATTAACACGTTATAAAATTATGGACTTGCACACGGTTTTATAAATATCATTTTTATACATGTCCGAAAATCAAATAATTTTTATACAATTTTATTATTAACTGTTTAACAATTCACATGTATAGAAATGTGTGACTATTTACCAACTGATTCGTGGTCTGGTATTTTTCTTAGAGAGGATTCAAGTTCGAATCTCCCTCTCTTAATATAAAAAATATGCAACTATTTGAAGCTATTCCACAGTTTTGTTTTTTTTTTTTAGCTTTTGTTGATACAAGAAAAAAGATTATGGTAAGGTAACTTAGTAAGTTTAAGGAGCATATACACTACACTACACTAATCGAAACAATGTATCTATCACTATCAGTTGAAGTGCATGATCCTGAGCAAGCTATCCAAAGTAGCAGGAGGAAACTTCCTGGCGAATAAGAAACAAACATCTGTCCTCCTTCCATTATATACACAACCAGCACCATGCCCACTCCTCATGCTATTCAAAAGCGTCACATTTGGGCTCTTGAACTCGTAAGGGTGTGGCCCACCCTTGGACCAGTCAACCCAAGTCAAACTCCTATTTGAGTTCCTTTCCCAATATTTGAGGTTCACATATGTTGGCAAATAATGCTCATCTGCAAAGCAATACCCTCTGCATAAGTTCTGGAAAACTGGGTAGTATTTTCGATCGGAGACAACTTCAATGGCAAGGTCTCGATCCATTTCAAACCACTGGGACCCTTTCCTCCACTGGGCCAGTGAGATTTGTGGGCCGTAACTGTCATTGTATCGGCCCCGTCCAACTGGGCCTGGATCGTCGTAGACCTGAACAAAAGTTTGGTTGGACTTTAAAAGGTAAGAGTAGATGGTGGAGAAGTTGTAGAGTGGGATGCACGATTCTGAGAGCAGAACAAAACGTTGGTTTGACATGTCAAGAAGAGCATTCGCCATTAGCCGGCTCTCCGCTTCGATCATGTTCGTATGTCCCCATTCTACTTTCTGAAATCAAATGTAAAATATAAAGTATATTATAAAATAAGACTTTACATTTCCGACGTGAGATATACCAAATCAAAATAAATAAATAATTTAGAAGAAAATGTAACATTCTACAATATGCAAATTGAATAAGTGATTCATTTGGCTCATACCATGCATAGATCCATATAATGAAGCTGTGCATAGTCACTGCATTTCCGAAGGTGATCGTTCAAGAACCAAAGATTTACAATTTCACTTGATTTGATTATGAGCCGTGCCATACGGTCCATACCACATATGTGCTTTAAGTAGGTAGTTTGTCTAACCTATAAACGAAAAGGTGTACCCTCTTGATTAAGCAATAAGTCATTGCCCCACAACCATTTAGTTTGAATAGTTTTAGTGAATCAAATTCATATTTACATTGTCACGGTCTATATCCATCTAGACACAGGTCTAAAGAACTGAGATCAAATTGTACAATTATTAGCTCCTTGAATTAATTCTATCATCTATGTTATGAAGCCAGAGTATGTTCGAATTTAAAGTCCAAACAAAATCACAGAAACATAACGAATTTAAAGCAAAGAATGTGAAGCAAGCAAAAAAACTGACCTTGCTAGGAATTCTTCTGGCATGAAAAACAGAACTTTCTGGGTGAGATCCATTGTAAGATGGATTTGAGTGCACATAAATTGAGTACTTGCCTTGATGCCCTTTGAAGAACTTGTCCCACAATGGGGCCAAAAGAACAGGACCCGTCGTCAAGAACATGAAAGCAACCTTGGGAACTCGATGGAATGGATATTCAGGAATCCGAGGAGTCACTGAAGCTCTCCAGAGCAATTCCACATCGTCCATGTCGTGCCAGATGTTGGGGGGCTTCAGATATTCCTTTAATCCTATACGAGTGTGGCTCATATTTGTTGTTGTGGATTGAGGAGGTGGAGTTGGAGTTTGAGATTGAAGAGGAAATGAAGAGTAGTCTTTCAGACCGAAGAGGCTAATTATAAGTCCAAGGGTTAAACCACCACCAAAGATGAGGAAATAAGGGAGGAGTTTGAGGAGTTGGAGTTGGCCATTCAACAGTTTTGAAAAAAGGCTTAATGGGTTCAGATTTTCATCCTTCATAATTATTGTAAATATTTACAAGAAAACTTCAATTCTTGATCACAAGAGGACCAACTGAGAAAATATGAAAGAACGAAGAAATCTGAAAGCAAGCAGATATATATATATGTATGCTGTGACTTTCTATCTACCGTAGGGGAGGAGGGGCTGGAGTATTCCCCATTTCTATCTGTCTAAAATAGGAAATAGTGTGTTTCATTTTAATTTTTTTGTATTTAATGTATAAATGTGACGCGTTCTTTTAAAAGTTCAATTTCACCAATTTTTGCTCCACCCATTATTTTTTTTGGTGAAATGACTCTTCATTGCACACTGGATACTAAGACTGATTACGTTAATTTGTTTCCTCATGAAGTACTAATTGGATCATAATTAAAAAAAAAATTTTGTTCCATTCATATCCGTTATTATAGCAAAAGGGTATTTCAGAAATAAAGAAAAAATAGTTTCAAATCTTGTCAAAAAAAAAAAAACATGGTTTCAAATAAGTTGGATTGATGACTCAAGTAATGTAAGAAGATTTCGGTAAAAAAAAGTAATAATAATAATATAAGGAGACTGTTTAGTGAAAGGACTAAGCCCACTTATAAAAACAATAATTGGTTTCTATTAAACCCAGATGTCGGCCAGGAAATTTAACAAGGAATGTTAATTTTCAAATATATGTATTCTAAATTTGAAGTTCAAATAGTGTGTTAATATTTTATTAGTCTATATATGACTCATTTAAAAAATTATTTATTTTATAGCAAGTAAATATATAATGGCAAGTGTAAAATACGCATTCTTTAGGATTTAAATTTGAACAATAAATTTAAAATCCTAACATTATTGAATCTAATTTTCTACATTCTTCTAAACTAAAATTATAAGAGATTTGATTCCCATGGAGTTTTTTTTCCCATCAAATAGAATATTCTCCTTGATTTTCTAGGAACTCCATCGAATCTCAACCTAAGAATTCCATCATGTTAATTAGTATCTTGATTCATGACGTATCAATATAATCAAAAGCATGATTTGCGGAATATATATGATGGGATGGATGCCATGTACACACGTACACTTTTTTGGTCTTTGAAATGGGAATTTTCTACCTATGTGAACATGGCAACATGGACTTGTGACTAATGGAGAAAATTCCCAACTCAAAGCTAAAGTTAAAACTGGTCTCTGGTCCATTCTATTATGGTGGCTTATCCATCCCTATACGGAGACTTTAAATAAGGATTCCTCCTGGTCCTTCACTCCTTGATTAATTGATGTGTGTCGACATTGATTGTTGCAAAACAGGCGGTTAAACGGAAACTGCAGGGAAGGGCCTAAGGCTCTTCTGCCAGTCAACTGATCACCCATTACCTATCTATCTTTAATCTTTGCTTGGATTGAGGAATGACTAAGGATGATGACTTGTTCTTCTACTTCTTGCCAACAGCTCCACGTGGTTCCTGTTAACCCAACCCAGTTACCACTTTTGATCCCCCAAGTAATAAGTTCAACACCATTTTCATTTTCCATTTCAACTTTGCCTTCTAGAATTTTCCTTGTCTCATATATAGTAATTAAATGATAGAAAGTTAGAAACATTCATATGATTAGGACATCTAAGCTGGCAAAAGCTCCAAACTTGATGTCCCTGATATCTCTAGCTATTGCCCCTCATGAGACATGACAAATTGTCCCAGAAAAAAACTCAAAACTACAATTGTTTGAGTTTTCTCTATGCAAACTGAGTTACTCACTTGTGCTTCTGATCATATATAAGTGCAAAATTCAATGTAGTTAAAATTCTTTCTCTGTTATATAAGAAGCTGGTTCATTCTCTAGGTGTTAGTTAAATCCAAACAGAGCCGGACCCATTTTTAGCAAAGGCTCTATTGTGCTTGGATGAAATTTCCTAGCAAAGAGGAAGCAAATGGAACTCATGTCACCATTATAAGTACAATTAGAATCAAACCCATGTCTCAACCGATTCAGAAATGTTTCTGTCACATCTTTCTTCACAAACGTTGTAGGGTGTGAGCCAACTCTGGACCAATCAACCCAGGTAAGGCTCCTATTTGAGTTCATCCCCTGCCCAACTTTGGTCACAAAAGTTGCCAAGTAGTGCTCATCCATGTAGCAAGGTGGCCGGCAAAGGTCCTTAAATGTTGGGTAGTATCTCACATCGCATACTATCTCTATGGCAAGCTTTCTGTGAACTTCAAACCACTGTGAGCCCTTGCGCCAATCTGACAATGTCACGGTTGGCCACATATGCCTGTTGTAACGCCCACGACCAGTGTTTCTTGGGTCATCAAATGAGCCAACAAAACTGTGGTTGGAGCTGACAATGTAGTTGTAGACTGTGGTGAAGTTGAATAGAGGTATGCATGAGTCAGAGAGGAGCACAAATCTCTCATTGGAGAAATCAAGTAAGGCATTTGCTAATAGTCGCCTCTCTGCCTCAACCATTGTTGGCTTTCCCCAATCAACTGCCTGCACATAATACATATTGAAGAAATATTGAATTTAATTGCATAAACATTAATGTTAATTGGGTTCTTAGTGGAAGTAGTAGATAAGGTTGTGACCTTGCTTGGTATCCTACGCTTGTAAAACACTGAGGACTTCGGCGGCTGGTCATTGAAGTCTGGTCCTGCATGGAGATAGATTGAGTAGAGGCCTTCATGTCCCCTGAAAAACCTTTCCCAAAGTGGTGCCAATGGCAACGGTCCCTTTGTTAGGAACATGAATGCCACCTTTGGTGTTCGATTATAGGGGTACTCCATGACTTGTGGCACCATAGAAGCTCGCCAGATTAGCTCCTTATCACTCATCGAATGCCATAGCTCCTTGGGAGCTATGTAATCTCTCAATGATCCTCTTACAGGCAGTAAATGAGAGGACAAAGAAAAGCTGCACTGAGAATAATGTGCATAGGAAGGCCAAGGTGAGAGTGCGGAAAGTGTCTTCAGCTGAGGGAAGAAGTCCTCTGATGAGCTTATGACTTTCTTAGTGTGGTCGCCAATGAACATGCCAAGAACGAAAAGGAAAAATGCCATGGACAAAGAGAGTGTGATGGTGGTTTTGACAAACGGGGTGAGCTTGCGCTGCTTCATCTGTGTGTCTGTGTATGTGCTTCTCGTCATGTGGGTGAAAAATTAAAATAAGGAGCCTGATAATATATAGTTCATGTTCATATGTGAGAACTAAAATGATGTGTAAGGGACGTACGTATTCTTCAGTTGTACCAAGGTGAAAAAGTGTGGTTTAGAGATGGGTAGGCCTAAAACGTATTGATCAGAAGCAATAGAGAGAGCACATGAGATGTGCCATCACAATCCTGAATACGTTATGATAGAATGGGATATGATGGTCCATGGCCCATGGGGTTCACCCACATAAGTAGAGAGAATAGAGCAAAGGTCATCGATATCATGTGTTTGGTTTCAGAAATAGAAATAGATTCAAAAAGGCAGATAACGCTCGTTGAAATACAGGAATTATTATTATTTTGGAACGGAATTGTATTTAAATATTATACCACTTTTTGCCTATTTTTGGGTAATTGGATTTCGAAGGAAGAGAGAATACCAATTTTGAAAAGGTGATTCTACTTTTTTTTTTTTTTTCCTTTGAAAATTTGGATTAAGATATATATTTATTTATTTGAAAGATAGCTGAGCAAATAAAAGTCTGTCATGATCCTCATTCCTCAGTCATGAATGTAATGAGTCATGACTCGGTCTCACAACAACCAGCAAGGATCGTTATTCTTTTAAGGAACAACAAACCGTTAATGGTGGTCATGGGTCAGGGACTGACGGACCGGGGTAGGATTGGTTGCGGTTAACAAACAAAAGAATTGAAAAGAATGTCAACCATTACTCTTTATTTTTAACTTTATAGAATCTTATCAACACACAGCATGTTCCTCATCCTGGCAATTACTCTAAAAAAATTCAATGAAGGATCTTACTTGGAAGTAAGCCTATTTTTAAACAAGTACAACACTGCGAAGCTAGCCACCACACTACCAACAAGAAACTGGGATATCCTTGGCTTCCGAAACTTTAACTGGACACGGCTACTAAGGTATGCCCACATCCATCGAGAGAAGAAATGCAACCCACAGGTTTTCTGGAACTTTTGAATAAAAAATTCCTACATGGAATAATGCAGCAAGCTTTATTTTGAATTCATTTTGAAAGTAATGTTTTGTTCTCTGATGCTGATATTAAGGATGGACATATATTATAGCATTTCTCTGTCTGGGCTCTAATATGTCAAGGATTCAATGAAGTTTCAGATGGGGGGTTATATTTAACTAACTTGCAAAGAGAGCTATATCATAAAAATAAATATAATTTAAGGGGCAAAATGGAAGGAAAGGGGTCCAACCTAAAGGTAGTTTTTCAGTGGGCCAAAGAGAGAGCAGCTTCCAAGCTCATAATTTACCCACCTTGTCAGGAAATGCAACCAAACTGCAATGGAAAGCTTCTAAAGAGAATCCCTGCACACCTTAAATGGAAATGTTTGAATTTGGATTTAACATGTGCATTCTTGCAGCACTATGTGTATGGGAACTACCCAACTCAACCATTCATATGCATGTTAATTTGCATTGATATAGGGCTAAGGGAAGAGATTATGTCATGAAACCTAGAAAATTTTACCTTTGGTAACTTATCTTGCTGGGCTAGATGATCCACATGAAGCCTCACATTTGATGAAGCAGGAATCCAAAACCTACGATCAACCTCAGAATATACATTTGCAACTATGTCAAATAATGATTCTGCTCCATTTTCTATCGCTTTCAAGATGGAACTTTCTCTATCTCTGCGGTTCCTGAAAAGTAAGACTCATCCGTCTGAATACATTTAATAGGGTGCTATGATATTTTCTTGAATCATGGTTTCTGGCCAAGAATAGTGATGATGATTTTACCACGCACACAAAATGGGAAAGGGGGGAGGGGGGAATTATGTTTCATACTTGAGATATCCACAAAGCATGTGCTTTGGCCAAAGATTAACTCTCCCGTGCATGGGGATCAAAGCATGTGGGGAAAGTTCCATAAATTTGTAAGTTGATTGAAAGTATTCCTGCATGTTGTAGGAAAAACAAATATATTTATATGCATTTAATTATAGCAAAGTGAAGAAGCTAAACCAACATAGCATGTAACATACACCATAAATCTTAATCTCCGCTCTATCATTCAATCATAAGTATGCTTCTTTCTTTTTCCTTTTTCTTTTACTGGTCTAGTCCGTCATGCCACTCTCATCAATTAGGCTAGAGGAACTGAATAAAAGTGATAATATACCATAAATAGGACTTTTTAATGAACTTACAGCCATATTTCCCCCGGAAGTAACATCCAGCAGAGCACTACCTTGACTGAAACAAACCAGAGTTGTTTTCAGAGCAGCCCCAGCAGATAAAAACACCAGATCTATAATAAAAACCTAAGTCTAAGAATAAAAACAGAAATTTCCTATAATATAGTACGAATCAGAACAGCGGATACATACTGTTCATGGTCTGTTTTCATTTTATTTTAAACCTAGTCAGGTTTGTGCAAAAGGCTAGGAACGTAAACAGGAAGGCTCAGGTTTCTAAGATTTGTGCTCATTGGTGTAAGTGCATATAAGGGATAAACACCACAATTAGAAAATTTTCAGCCTAGGGGCCTCATTCATAATTGAACACAAATTTTACAACGCAAAAAAAATAAAAAAATTGTCAAAAAATATCTTCTTAGTGTATAGTTTATGCTTTTTTCCATTGTTAACTAGTTTATCCTCCACAATTAGAAAATTTTCAGCCTAGGGGCCTCATCCATAATTGAACACAAATTTTACAACGCAAAAAAAATAAAAAAATTGTCAAAAAATATCTTCTTAGTATATTGTTTATGCTTTTTTCCATTGTTAACTAGTTTATCCCATCTGTAATTATTGTCTACTGTGTTTGTTCTCCTTGGAATGAACTGAGCCTGTGGATTGAAGCATAGTTTAATGCAAGCTGAAGCATTACTTCATAAATTGACTCGGTTTTTGAAGAAATTTCACGGTGTGTTACAGTCTACCTAAGTTAGTTTCTTCTTCTTATTTTTTAATTTTTAAACATAATAGAATATAGTCTTTACTCAGATTCTGCTAATCAAATCATAGGTTAGGGCACTCATAGCAATGCAGAATTCTATTCTATCTTACCCTACACAATGATCACCAACAATCAATGAGTGAGTACTGGCATGAAGCAGTGCCATATGGCCATCTGTATGTCCCTGAATAAAAGAATTGTTTTTTATAAGAGAAACCAATAGAGAACTAGGTTTCCTATCACATTAAATTTCAGAAGCTATATCAAATAGAAAGATCAAATTAATAAACATTAAATAAAAATATTAGCCATAAAATATGAAACTGAAACCTTGACTATGCTTTTTCTTAAGAAACTATAAGTCATTGGTGCTAATATTATAGAAAACATATAAGAGTTACTGAACAGTTAATAACTTGAATTAGAGTAATGGAAAGATAACTGTCCTAAGAGTATCTCAAAACAAGTGAGCTTCTAATGGTTCACATCAAATATTGAACTATAAGTCAGCAATACCGGAGAAAAAATGAAAGTCAATCGCTGGCCACCAATGCAAATCTCTTCAGTTCCAGAAATTGCAGTGAAGCCAAGAGACCAGTCATCTACCATTATGTACAACCAAAGATAAGTATAAGTTCATAAGTGGATCTTAAGAAGAGTAGAACAAATAATAACAGAAAGATGAGAAATAAAAGGCGTTCATAAAAGAAGGAAAGAAAATTATTCATGTTGAAACATTCAATTATAGTATGACATGATTAAATAGTCAGACACAGAATGGAAACACAAAATGTTCCAATCGCAACCTTTCCCAATGCGTCGCATGGTATTTTCATGTGCTAATAAAGTAGCATCAGGATTGCAACGTTGAATAACTGAAAGACCTGGGAAAACAAAAAGAACAAATGTCCACACATCAATTTAATTTGGCCAAACATAAAACTTAATAAAAGGATGATTTATCCTAAGTTTTCCTAGTTTTACAGAAACTAACTTACCATCCACATGATCACGATGGTGATGAGTAACAAAGACAACCAACTTTCTCGGCAAAGCGGATACAACTTGTGTGAGCTGATCATAACAAATTTATCAAAGAATCCATTACAAGACTTTGCACAAGGTGGCTAAAACTAAACAATTTTTCAGAGGCAGTAGAGCAATACCTCAGCAGAGCAAACTAAAATGTCATACCTCTTCATGGAATTCAGACCGGCAGCCTGGATCCACTATCAATGCATCTCCAGAAACGATAAAACCATTCTTCCCACAGTCATTTGAGGTGCTTTTAGGTGCAAAAACAACCAGGTTTGTTGTACAAAAAGGTTTTGCTGTCCTGCTTCCCATAGGTACAAGTACAACACTGGGAGGATACTCCTGAAATTGAGATTAAGTCTTTACCCGACAAAAATTATATTAATACGCTGCATGTAATGACAATATAGAGAGATTCTACAAGAACGAAAACACAGATCTGAATCTGTAACGCTTAACAAAGACCATTCCAAACCATTCTAATAACTCCAAGGAGTTAAGCTTCCTTATTACTACTTAAAAGTACATCATCTTGTTCTTATGGTGGTACATGCAATCCACCTAGAAAATTTCATTGAGTAAAAACACAGCTAACCTGGTAATGTAAGGTGGATGGGATTTTCAACTCTCTTGATTGTACAGATTCATTTAGAAGACCAGTAACTATCAAAGGCCCCACACGATCACTGCTTGGCTTCACTTCCACAAGCCAGCTTAGACAGCTTTGGACGGACATCCACTTAAGAGACTCTGCATGTGAACCTTAACATAAGTTGCATATTTCTTAACAAAATAACACATTTGTTACCATTTTGAATTTCTCGACATGGCTTTAAATTACATGAACTACTGGAATTGCTTAATCTTTTAGACATAAAACTACCAGTTCGTCTAAGTTTACTCATATATTTATGTCTCTGCTCAACTCTTCTTTAAAAAATATTTTATCAAATCCAAGCAACGAGAGAAAATAAAATTGAACAGGTTCAGCCATCAGAGCATATTAACTATACATTATATAAAGTTAAATGAAAAAAAAAAACAATTAAATGCTAAAGCGACACTGACATAAGCAAACCTTGTAAATTTTGACCGGCAGCTCCCAATTTTCCCCTAACAAACACCGAATTAATGAGCGGCCCAGGCCCAAACTGAGCTTCCTCCACATACTTCCACAACCTCCAATCTCCACCATCAGCTGCCTTAAACCCTACTTGTTCCAAAACCTATTAAACTAATAGATATAAGTAATAAAATCCCAAATTCCCAATCAAAATCAACAATGCAACGGTAAAATTCACAAATACCTGACTGAGAGCTGAATCGACATCGAATTTTGTCAACTCGATCTTCTCTGAGCACGACTCTGCGCCTTTCACTGCAAATGAAATTGAGGGCTTGGATTGTCCTTCTACAAGGTTCAATTGCGAGGAGGGCAGGTCCCACAGATCGGAATCAACGTACGAGTCGTACTCTTCGTCGTTGAATTTCGGTGGCCGCGTCTGTCTCACGAGGAGAAATTCAGCGTCGTTTAGGGGGTTCTCAATAATCAGTACGAGCTTGTTATGCATTGCCATTAAGATTTTATCTTCGGAAACAAATGCGATGAATAGGTTGAAAATCGAAAAGAGTGGAAGTTATGGTTTTCAATTAGCAGGTAGTTGTACCAAACAGCGATGCAACCGTCCGGGATTTAACGAGGATTACAGTGAGCGTCTCGGATTGAATGAGGTTCTTGAAGTTAAGATGCTGGAACACTGACCATGATGTGACCGTTATTGGAGGTTTTAGACGTTGAGGTAGGCGGTGGCGCTAAAATATAAGAGTTTTGGGTCTTGGGCTGAACCTGTATTAATAATTTGAGCCCACTTCCAATTTGGACCACTTATTGGGTGCTTTCCAACCCACTCTGTATTAAGCTATGGGTATTATTAACAATGGCAGCCTATGAAGGTTCAACTACAAAAATACCTTTAGGTTAATTGACTTTAAATACCAAGTTTCAAAAAATTTTTAGTTTAGGTACTAAAATTTAATAGCATTTTAAATTAGGTATTAGTTGAAAAGTCAAACATAATAATATAGTAAAAGGCACTATAATTCACAAATATTACATCACATGCCACTACAATAATATATATATATATATATTGCATCCATACTATTACATTAATTTATACTATATTGTATTAAAACTAAAAATAATAATCCAATCACATCTTAACTGTGACTGTCTACAATTTAGTTGTGATTGTTTTGGTAAGTTGAAAAAGACAACTCTTACCACTATACTAAGTATTATTTTGAATAAAAGCATTGATTTGACCTCTATTTATACTATATTGTAATACAATTTCTCTTTAAACAAATTTCAATTCAGTCACAACCTAATTGTGATTGTATCACATTTTAGCTGTGACTGTCATTCAGTCACAGCTGAATTTGAAGTTGAGTGTCGTACAATCACAACTAAACTAAAGTTGAGACTATATTAACTAATTTATAAGACAATAAAAAAGTATCAAGGACAATTTTATCAAAACTTTATAAATTTTATCTAAGACCCATCATATGTGGGCCAAAGGACAATAGAAGGGCAAATTTGTCAAACAAATAAAGCCCAAAACATATGAGTTGTAAATTTGTGACCTATTCTAAAAATCAAGTTCATTAGTTAGTAGTCAAACCTAAAAATTATGAGCAAAACTGATTTTGTAAAAAAGCATTGAAACTTAGTATTTAATCTTAAATTTCTAAATACCTTTTTATTTGAAAAATAAATTTAAAAAAGAAAAATCATTTCTCATTTGGGACAGGCCTCTTGGATAGAAAGGGAGGGTGGTGTATATTTGTTGTTGCACCAAGCCAACAAGATAACAACAAACATCTGGTTCATGCAATGTCATGATTGATTGACGTTGAATGAATTGTCCAAGGCATGGATGACCCACCGAAGAGCATGGTGCACGATTTGATTGTATGGGAGATTGAAAAATTTATATAAGAGATAATATCTTCGAAACTTTTTATTTTCACCGATGGTTTGGCTACAAATTTACTTTTTAACTAATTTTTTAGAAAATTTGAAAAATTTATAAAACTAATTATTTTGAATATGAAGGTGATGGTTTGGCTACAAATCTACTTTTTTAACTAATTTTTTAGAAAATTTGGAAAATTTATAAAACTAATTATTTTGAATATGAAGGCAATTTATTTTTCGAATACATAATAACTACAAGTAAACAGTCCGTCGTAATAATCACATGATTACTTGGTAATGCCGCCAATGCCAATATCTCAAGCCAAAAAGCACAGAAACAAAATAATGTTGAGAAAAGGCAATTTGGCTTTGCACACGATCGACACACGATGGGCATAGAGAACGCCCAAAAGCTTCTTCCCACTACCCATAAATTTGACTCATGACTGTATGTATATATATTTTTAAAACAAATGCAGACACGGATGCCATTGGGAGGCTTTTTACAGCTAAACATTAATACTGGACCCATCGTTTGAATGATACCAATCGATCTCCTAATCCACTCCTAAAAGCATGTGGAATATTTCTGCAATCTGCATATAAATACGCTCACTTACTTATCATCCATCAATTTATATCATAATTAAATTTATTAATTCTTCAATTATTCACTGGAGAGAGATCAATGCACCAAGACTTGAATTATTCACAGGATATGCTTTGTTTTAAAACATTTATAAAGATTGAGAGGATGGTGGAGGTGCAACCTAGCTAGCTTTACCTAAAAGAACAAGATATATATGATGGGCCAAATCTAGTTACAGAGCATTACAGTAATGGTGGGCTACCCACATTGGTTTTCAACTTTTCATGCAAATATATTTAACTGAAGAATGTGTGGCAAACATAAGCATTACACGCTCCACCAAAATTGTTTAATACTTTAATCTTCCGGTCCACTCACCCTATAATTTATATATAGTTAATTATACAGTTGAGTGACTACTGACGTACTGATATATATCCAGTTGGTGTTTATAATGGTCTAGATATGGAATCGACTTGTGTTCAGATTAGACGTCTTTTTATTTTTTGTGAGTGTTCAAACAATTGGGGTTGAGCCCTTTGGAGTTTGGAATCTAGGTGATGATGATTATTCTTATGGTGTTGTCTTCTTTAATTTTCTTAATTTGTTCTAAAACCGATGGTTGATTTTGTAATTAAGAAAACAAGTTTCTGTAAGCCGTTCCGGTTTGAATGTTTTCTGAATATTCCTAGGTTATGCTTTATAGAGATGTTGCTTGATTTTGACTTCACTCCTTACTTTAAAGGATTAATTAAAAAAATCTACTAAAAAACATTAAGAAGCCGGCAAAGTGGAATTATTGGATTAATAAGGGAATTATATACACATTAAAGTAGGTTAGCAGCTATAATTAATGAAAGTTGTTGTGAACGAATCTCACTCCAAGTCCAAGGCATATATGGTTGGTGGGGAAGGTATATACTATATACTATTTAGTATTTACATATATATGTAGACTAGGTACTAGCCCCTGTGTTCATGTACCAAATTTCTATTCGCCCAATCCCCGCCCATCTCTGGGGTTGGCTAGGTAGGACCATTCAATCACATAATTAATTAAGTTCATATATACACCTACCCTAGAAGAAGATCTCTTAACCCTGCAGTGCAGGTTTAAAGAATGGATTTGTTAATATATGTTAATACATTAATGTTTAAAACCTTAACATTATTAGTAATAGATCACTACTAGTCTACTGCTATTCTTGAACACCATCGGTTCTGGTAATATTACTGATAGGCAGCGAACCAGTATTGATGGGCCTAGCTATCAGATGTGATAAAATTATATGAAGATTTTATCACGATAGGCATTCGTATTATTAGTAATGAATAATGAATAACTCAACTTATATATGTATTTTTAGAATTCACTCCATTAATTCATGCAATTGGTTTGTATGGTGGGACATAAATGCAATAATTGATTCATGAATTTAAATACCCATTTGGCCTGCATTGTCTAGGCCACTTTCTAGTGCTCCTAACTCACTAGACATGCTATGCTTCCTTGAGCCTCAAGTTTTGTAAGGCATTATAAATAGTAACTACTATGAAAACCACTAGCTTCATGCCACACATGCCTACAACGTACAGGGCATGCATTTTTCACCGGATACAATATATGACACATTATGTGATGGTGGATGGTGGGCGATTGATTCTTGAATATTTTGTCAACGTTATGCATGCATGTCCGAAATTCTTGCATGTCTTAGTTGTCCATATCCTAATCATACCATCAATTTGTTGAGCAGGGGTTCCCTGGGAAAGGAATGCTTCTTTTCATATGATACAAAAAAGCTTAGTCACTAAGATGTCCCTTAAAACAAATTTTTAATTTTAAAGGAGTAAAGTGAAAACAAATTTGTTTAATGAGGCATTTCTATGAATAAGCCTATTAAAAATATGTCATCATTCTTGATCAAAAGAATATTTTTTCACTAACCATAATTAAAGTTAACCCAAAACTAAAATGAAAATTATATATACAATAAATTAAGATGGAAGAGACTTTTTAATAAGTATGATTCAAATTAATTAATTAATTAGTTCCGACAAGGTAAGATTGTAAAGCTAAAGAATTTTTCAGGACTTTTTGCTTGGAAAAAGTACATATTATTATTAAAACGCTACAACTTCAAGCTGATTGGGTGAAAACATGTTTTCATGAATTCCAAAATTTTGAGCTCTTTACAAAATTTTCATGTTTTCTCTTACAAAATTTTCCAGCGAAAGAAAAAGAGGAAGGATATTTTGTTTTTTGAGAAAATTAATTACAACTATATATATGCACATCATGACGTACGTGACACGTGTCATCTTGATCGATGGTCCCGAGATAGACAGCCAGCCTAGCAGTCTTGGAATCTCCAAAGCTGTGGGAGAAGATTGAACTTGTGACCACACGGGTATGCCACGTGACACCCAAAGATTGGCACGTCCTCCATGTCCGTTTCATGTGTCTCCAGCTTGTTCCGATAAGAGAGAAGAAACATTACGGGAAAAGGACATTATTAATTTTCTTTTAAGAAAAAAGGTCTGCTCGAAATTTCATATGAGTATCAACCATGAAAAAGAAATATGAGTATTTTTAATTTTTTAAAATTTAATGCAGGTTTAAGATTGAGAGATAGTTAAAAATATAAAAAATATTTATATGTAATGAGTGTATATAAATGGTCATATTAGTATATGAAAAAATGTGTAAGAGAATTAATATATATTCGTTATATACAAATTTTTATCTAAAAATATATATAAATGCTTAATTTATTCACTTAATATAGCTCATTTGCGTATTTATTCTAGTAATACAACATGTAAAGTTAAGTGTGCAATTCACTATAATTCATACAAGAAAAAGATTATTATAAATTTTGTCCCTCAATATTTACCCGAACGAATCTCCAAAATGAAATACAAAATTTGTTGAGATAATTTTTGTCCGTATAGTTTTTAATCCATCATCAATAAATCTATGTAGAAAATATAAAAAAAAAAGGGTAAAAAATCTACGATGAGAAAAGTTCCATGCTACTCGAGTACAGTACTTGTCGGCATCATTTAACTTTTATTCGGCTAAGGTCCACCTCGGCCACCTGATTCTATCCTTACTCAGTGGATGCTTACATGGACAAAGCGACAAATCAAACAGTCCAACAACGCCGTGGTGGAGGGTTACTCACGCGTGGAGAGCTCGTGTACTATACAGTAGGGTAGCTTTTACTTTGTACAATGTGGCCAGTTAGCGACACGTGGACAACTATAAAATGTCCCCTCCCTTATCTATTGCAAAAAATTTGTTGTGCTTTTCGCTCGCTCCGTCTCCCAACACCCAACTCACAATTAGAAACGCAGATTACATACACGCATACAACATACACTGTAACAGAAACAAGCAAGAGAGAGAAATACCCAACCAAACGAGGCCACGGGAAAAGAACGTGCGTGTATGCATTAGGTGAACAAACACAATCGCCTGAATCTTGCAACACAGGAAATCCTAGGGTTTTTGGAATTCTGAATCGGCAATCACATTCCCAATCCACGCGTGTCGCTTTTCTATAAATGGCGGCACCATTTACAGGCGGTGGAGGAGGTGTGGCGGTAATGGCTGGCTCACTCACACCGCTCGATCCCTCGCCCTCCAAGACTTGCTTGAAGAGCTCGGCGCACAAGTCGCCAATCCTCATCTTCTTGCTGTTCCACAAGGCTATTCGCTCCGAGCTCGATGGCCTCCACCGAGCCGCCATGGACTTCGCCACCAGCCAAGCCAGTGGCGCCGACATCGAGCCCTTGTTGCAGCGCTACCACTTCCTTCGCGCTATTTATAAGCACCACTGCAATGCAGAGGACGAGGTGTGTTTCCGGTTCAGTCTGATTTGTGACATTGTACTTGTAGTCTTGTAGCTGTTTCAAATTGAAATTTTTGTTGAATTTCATAAATTGCATTCGTTTATTATTCTATTATTTTATTGAATTAATTAATTATTTATTTTTGCTTATTTAGGTGTGACTGTTATTCTGTTTGGTTTTCATTTCTGGTTCTATCATTTATGTATTGTTTAACGATTCAATCGAAGCTTCTGTATTTGAGGAGTTCTGTTGATATAGTTAAATCTTAACCTGCAAAGTGAACACTGTCTCAATTTTTGGGCATTGTAGGTCATATTTCCTGCTCTAGATATACGCGTGAAGAATGTGGCCCGAACTTATTCCCTTGAACATGAGGGAGAGAGTGTTCTTTTTTATCAGTTGTTTGAGCTGCTAAACTCTAATATGCAAAATGAGGAAAGCTACCGGAGAGAGTTGGCCTCTTGTACTGGAGCCCTCCAAACATCAATTAGCCAGCATATGTCCAAGGAAGAGGAACAGGTACTTATTTTTCCCAAGCAAAGAGGGAATTGGAAAATGGATTTGCAAAAAATATTTTTCCCTGAAAAATCAGTGTGGTACTGAAATCATTATATATTATCGTGTTGCATTACTCGTTTTAAGGTGTCCTGTACAATTTTTTATTTTGTATTTTGGACACTCAAGAGAAATTCGCTCAGTATTCTGGGTTAAGCTTGTTTCTTTTTTGGATTTGGCAGGTCTTCCCATTGCTTATTGAGAAATTTTCATTTGAAGAGCAGGCATCCTTGGTGTGGCAGTTTCTTTGCAGTATTCCTGTTAACATGATGGCAGAATTTCTTCCATGGCTCACTTCCTCCATAACGTCTGATGAACATCAGGATATGTGCAAGTACTTGAGCAAGGTAATACCAGAAAAGAAGCTTCTGCAGCAGGTGAGGGTTCCTTTTCATGGCATATCGTTCTAGGATGGTTATTTTGAAATTATAAATATATTTTATGTTGACTTCAAGTTTTATGATTTGAAGGTTGTATTTGCCTGGATGGAAGGGGTAAAAGTTGTTGATTGCAAAGATAGTTCCAAGGGCCAATTTCAAGATTCTGGAAAGAGGGGGCACTGCCCTTGTCAGTCTTCCAAGACTTGTAAAAGGAAACGTACGGAGCTACAATCTGACCATTCCAGTACCACCTTTCCAAATCCTATAGATGAAATAATGCTTTGGCACAATGCTATAAAAAGAGAGCTGAATGACATAGCTGATGCAGCTAGGAGGATACAACTTTCTGGAGATTATTCTGATTTGTCTGCATTCAACAAGAGGTTGCAATTCATCGCAGAAGTTTGTATTTTTCATAGGTGTGGTATTTAGCCCTTTCTTTTTTTGCCCTCTGATTTTTCCTCTTCTTGCAGACATGACGTACTCCAAATGCATTGAGTTTTTTGCTTCAATGGATAACATTCTCTTCCCTGACACTAGTAGTGGACCATCATTCAGTCTGTATAATGGCTTGATTCATGAACTTTATTTTGCCACCTCATGTCTATGTTTGAATCAAATTCTGTTTACTACTTAAATGTCGAATTCCATGAATAACGCAAGGCTTTGAGTAGATAATTCCCATTGTAGTGTATGATATCTTATAATTTGAAATTTAATAGATTCTCTGCTTTTTCTTTCTGCCTTCATGGGTTCTATGCAATTGATTTTTTTGGGTGTATATCCATGAAAGAGCACTAATTATTGGTATTGTAGAAAGCCGTCTAGCAATTACTTGCCTTTCCTACTGGGCATCTTATGATTGCCTAAATTTTATGAAATGAGTTTCTCTTGCCTCTGTAACTGCAGCATTGCTGAGGACAAAGTTATATTCCCTGCTCTAGATGCAGAACTCACTTTCGCTCAGGAGCATGCGGAAGAAGAACTTCAATTTGACAAGCTTAGGCACCTCATGGAAAGCATCCATAGGGCAGGAGCTAGCTCATATACTTCCGAATTTTATATGAAGTTGTGCTCTCATGCTGATCAGATAATAGATAGCATACTGAAGCACTTCAAGAATGAGGAACTTCAGGTGAGTGCTGTTTCCACTTCCAATATGACATGGAGCTGAGCTTGCCTATGATGGGGAGGGAGATTAGCTACCCTATTTTGCGCATTTCTTATATCTGGAAAGCTAGATGCTTTAGGGATTTTCAAATAATTGAAGTTTGGTATAGAATTGAAGATAGGCAAATACATGAATATAGTATTTTAATTTTGAGATTCTCAATGTCTGTTCCACATAAGTTTTTCACACCTTGGATGAGAATGCAGATCTTCAATTAGAGCATTTTCTGAAATTTTTTATTTGTGCGTGTTGTGACTGTGATCATCGTCTATCCATGGTGCTTTAATAATGTTGTCATTCTGATCAGCATATATTCTGCTCAAAGCCATCTTATGAGTATATCGAATTTCTAGGTTCTTCCACTTGCTCGTAAGCATTGTAGCCCCAAAAGACAGCGACAACTTCTGTATCAAAGCTTATGTTTGATGCCCTTGAAGTTGATTGAGTGTGTCTTGCCATGGTTTGTAGGATCACTTAGTGAAGAAGAAGCAAGTTCCTTTCTTCAAAATATTTATAAAGCAGGTTCATTATCAGTTATCAACTTATTGATATTGTTATTGCTATTTCAACAAACGGTGTGGTCTGCATGCTAACTTGCAGAGTTATCTGAATGCAGCTCCAGCATCAGATTCAGCACTGGTTACTCTTTTTTCTGGCTGGGCTTGCAAAGGTCGTTCTGCAAACATTTGTTTGTCTTCAAGTGCAGTCGCTTGTTGTCCTGAAAGGACACAGACCGAAACTGAGGAATATATTAGCAATAAACCATTCTGTTTGTGCACCTCTATGTTTTCCACTAAGGAAAGTCCTTTATGCATTCAAACAGATGGAGCAGATAATAATAGAAGTTCAGTCAAGAATGTAAACTTCGTATCATTGGTAGAAACTGTTGCTGGTCAGCCCATAGAAAGTGTAAATGCCCTTCAAACATCTTGCAGTAACCAGACATGCTGTGTCCCGGGGTTAGGAGTTAATGAAAGTAATTTAGGAGTGGGTTCTCTTGCTGCAGCAAAATCTCTTCGTGCCTTATCTTTTAATCCTTCTGCTCCCTCCCTGAACTCCTGTCTTTTTAACTGGGAAACAGATATCAGCTCTACGGACACTAGTAGTGCAACTTCAGCACGACCTATTGACAATATATTTAAATTCCATAAAGCTATACGTAAAGACTTAGAGTATTTAGATGTTGAATCTGGAAAGCTTAATGATTGTAATGAGACTTTTATTAGGCAGTTTACTGGTAGATTTCGTTTGTTATGGGGTCTATATAGAGCTCATAGTAATGCGGAGGATGATATTGTATTTCCAGCATTAGAATCAAGAGAGACTCTTCATAATGTTAGCCATGCTTACACCCTGGACCACAAGCAGGAAGAGAAACTGTTTGAGGATATTTCTTCTGTTCTTTCTGAGCTTGCGCAACTTCAAGAATTCATGAGCATTAAAGATATGTCTGATGAGTCGACTCGTATTAACTTTGATGCTTTCGAGCATAATGATACATTTAGAAAGTACAATGAGCTAGCCACGAAGCTTCGGGGCATGTGCAAATCCATTAGAGTGACATTGGATCAACATGTTTTCCGTGAAGAACTTGAATTGTGGCCGTTGTTTGATAGACATTTTTCTGTGGAAGAACAAGATACAATTGTTGGTAGAATAATTGGTACGACAGGTGCAGAGGTTCTTCAATCAATGTTGCCGTGGGTAACTGCTGCCCTTACTGAGGAAGAGCAAAATAAACTGATGGACACTTGGAAGCAGGCAACCAAAAATACTATGTTCAGTGAGTGGCTCAATGAATGGTGGGATGGAACTCCTGCTGCATCTTCACATACAGCAACAGTGGAAAGTAGCACATCTCTAGGTCTGTATAATACTTTTGTTACTGCTGCCTGGTTATAAATTCTCAAAAATTTACTTTTCTGGTTCTCAACAAGAAAAAACTTGCTCATCTTTATAGGCTGTGCATTTGTGAGAAAGGCAGAGTTGTTGCTTCTTGAGATTCTAGCATTCTTTGTGTAATAAATTTAACATTCCGGAAAAGTCTTTCTTTTGTACTTCACATCTATGGTTTTAGGTGCAGATGCCTATGAAAGCTTGGAACACAGTGATGACAAATTTAAACCTGGATGGAAAGATATATTTAGGATGAATCAGAATGAGCTTGAATCAGAGATAAGAAAGGTTTCTCGGGATTCAACTCTTGATCCAAGAAGAAAAGCATATCTTATTCAAAATCTAATGACCAGGTATATTCATGTTTAACCATTTCATGAACCGTATCAACCATTTAGATCAATGTTGCATTTCACTTATTCTGATCAAGAAATGGGTCATGATAGTCGCTGGATAGCCTCTCAGCAGAAGTCACCTCAAGCAGCAGCAGTTGAAGGTACAAATGGTGAAGATTTGATTGGATGTTCACCATCATTTCGTGATTTGGAGAAACAAGTCTTTGGATGTGAGCATTACAAAAGAAATTGCAAAATCCGTGCTGCTTGCTGTGGCAAATTATTTACATGCAGGTTCTGCCATGATAACATGAGCGACCATTCAATGGATCGGTAACTTTGTGCTATATACCCTTGATTTCTTTTTTATTGATATGACACATTGTGCTTGATTATGAGTGGGCATTGGTTGTTCATGTTATTTAATTAATTTTCAGGAAGGCTGTATCTGAAATGATGTGTATGCGCTGCTTTAAAATTCAGCCTGTTGGACCAGTGTGCAATACACCTTCCTGCGGTGGATTCTTGATGGCAAAGTACTATTGTAGTGTTTGCAAATTTTTTGATGATGAAAGGTACATACTTTGATCAGAACTTTCCCCCCAAATGAAACTACGTTATATTAATTTGAATTCTCCTGGGATTCAGCATTTGAGATACATAATCTGATGGAATGCTAACTGTGACGGTGGGGAAATCTGGGTTTGAGTCAAAGATAGATATATACTATACATCTTTTTCTTTTCATTTTCTGGATGTTACATGATTACATCTGATCTATTTATGAATCTAGACTTTTGATTGCAAATTGGGATTTCTTACCATATATCTTTTCTGTATATCAGGACAGTTTATCATTGTCCTTCCTGCAATTTATGTCGTGTTGGGAAGGGACTTGGTATCGACTTCTTTCATTGCATGACATGCAATTGTTGCCTGGGGATGAAGTTACTAGACCACAAATGTAGGGAGAATGGTCTAGAAATAAATTGTCCCATCTGCTGTGACTTTTTGTTCACATCAAGTGCAATTGTGAGAGCTCTTCCTTGTGGCCATTACATGCACTCAGCTTGCTTCCAGGTTTGTTTTTACTTTGGCCACTTTTCTTTGGTTCCTGCTCATGTTTTGCTCCAAATATTAATACATAATTTAAGGACACTACATCTGCCGTATTTGTAGGCATACACTTGCAGTCACTACATCTGCCCAATCTGTAGCAAATCTTTGGGAGATATGGCGGTAATGACACATATTCTTTCATTCTTATATTGGAATACCCACTCTACTTCTGTAATTCTAATCATCTACAGGATTTTTCTTATTCCCCCTGGTGTCAATGTCTTTTTGATGGGGTTAGAAGTTTCATCACTGTTTCTTTTCTTATTTTGATTTCTTTTTAGGTATACTTTGGCATGCTTGATGCACTACTGGCTTCTGAGGAACTCCCAGAAGAATACAGGGACCGCTGTCAGGTAAACTATTTCGTCGCTCTGTCAGGCTTTGGCCGGTTATCATCTTCATTAGCTGAAAAACAACTGTTTTTCGTTTGGTGTTCCCCAGGACATACTGTGCAATGACTGTGATAGGAAGGGGACGGCACCCTTCCACTGGCTGTACCATAAGTGTGGGTTTTGTGGATCCTATAACACCAAGGTAATCAGGGTTGATTCCAACACCCACTGCTTAACATCAGACGACAACTGATGGCATATGGATTATGGACACCTCTCCACCACCTACACAGAGCTTTGTAATTTACATGCACTACCATAGTTAATTCAATTTTCCTACTTTTCCTAAACTCTTCTCCATCATCAATGTTCTTCACATAAAATGAAAAAAAAAAAGGAAGCATATTATTACGTTGCCATGTCCTCGCAAAGTATTTGTACCTTTTTACTTACTCAGATTAATGCAATGAAGCTATTATAAAGGCTTCCACGCTATTCTAGTTTTCTTTTCTTGCCACTTTCCATGCGTCAGTTTATTAACTAAATCCTTTTATTGAGAGCATTGCGGCTGCCGACCACTTATGATAGCCATCGTCGACAAAATCGAAGAAAACGATGAAAACATATAAAATACTGGAAAAATAGCATTTTAGTTTTATTATAGTTCATCCCAAAATGAAATTCCATTTTTACCTGCAATTTGTGTAATCTTATCGTATTTTGGAATACGACTAGGGTCAGGTATCCAAAGACTATAAAACAAAATTTGATGTAAAAAAAATTATTTTTCCTCTTGTTTTATAATAAAATATTATGTTTGCTTCAAGTTTCAAATGATAGTTTAAACTCGTGTTTTCTTTTCTTTATTTTTTTATTTTATTTTTGCTTGAAAGATTAAACCCAAGTTCGAAGGATCCAAGTTTGGAAATTTGACTTGGATTCCAAAAGTCTCCTGACACCGTACAAACAAAGCTTCAACTTTATTACACTCCATAGTATGTGACAATTTTTCACAGTTAACGTGAAAATTTTAAAAGGAACATAAAATTTAAAATGTTTTAATTGACATTATTCAATTTTCGGAGAAACATTAAATTTTAAAATTTAGGATAAATTACCAACTCACTATTAATTTGATGAAATTTTATTCCATCTTATTGAAATAGATCCAAGTTAAAATCCACTTTTCCAAAAAGGATAATGATATTTTGTCATCTTTCTTTTTGGCTAAGAATTTCCCTTATTATTTTTATCAGGCCAAATAGTCTATAAATTGGTCTACTTTCGTTTTTTAGGCCTTATTTTTCTAGTAATGTGATATTGTTGCCTTCATCAGCAAGTAAAAGAAATAGTCTTGCCACCAAAAAAAAAAATTACAAAAAAAAATTACGTAACCTTACGGAAGTGTCGAATCCAAAAGAGAGACTCAGAGAGAAAGGCCGCAATTATTTTTAATTAAAGAAGTAAAAAAAAAAATTTTCAAAGAAAATAAAAAGGGAAAGGAAAAGAGAAGGCGTTTTGGGTCTTCTCCTCCAGCTCATGGTTCAGGCGTCCCTCTACAAAATTTAAAACCCTAAGCTTTTCTCTCTTTCGGTGAATCAACCAGTTAGGCATCATTTGGGATAGATCAAATCTTTCCAAGGCCTTGACTTGTTGTTCATTACAGTTATCTCATTATTGCTTCTGTTGATTTCCCGAGATCAGAAAATAAAGCGATCCAATACAGCTTTGAATTGCGTGCTTTGGTGAGAAAAAAGTTAGATTAAATTTTATTCTTCTTGAATTTGATTTACCATGATTAGTGCAACTGGGCTGGTTCAGAGGAGATTGCTATAGTTTTCAAGCTCGAAAGTAGACATTTCTTTGGAGAGAAAGAAGAGTGAGAGAGAGAGAGAAATAGAGAGATGGGTATGGGTTCAAAATTGGAAGGGACATCGGCACCGGCAATACGGCGAGACCCATATGAGGTTTTATGCGTTTCCAGGGATTCAACTGATCAGGAAATTAAAACCGCTTATAGAAAGCTTGCTCTCAAGTAAGTTCAATTTTGTTTTTACAATTCTTCTTCAAATTCTCCATCTTCAATATTTATTTATTTTAATTAAATATTTAGTTTGCTTTGCATGAATCCCTATTAGGTTTATTTAGTTTTTCTTATATTTAGCTTTATATCTTGTGAGTGTAAAATGGTAGCAATGAGGTTTACTGTTGAGCTTGATTCTAGCTCAATGAGGATATAATTATGAGCAAGATGCTTTGGGAAGTGCCAAGTGAATTGAAGAGAAACTTCTCTCTTCTTTTTACTCTCGTCCCTTCAATAGATGTAGAAAACCCCTGATTCAGGAATGTAACTCTAATTCTAGGCAATATTTCCTTGTTTCTCTTGTTTTTCAAGGTTTTATTGCATACATTAAAATTTTAAGTTCGCTTAACTTTTTCTTTTCAAAAAAAAGTTCACATTTCATTTAGTGAGATGATAATAATTACAATGCTATTCTAAGACATATTTCACATGCAACCTTTTCTTGAACCAAATTATGGAAAGATATCATCCAGACAAGAATGCCAGCAATCCTGAAGCTTCAGAACATTTCAAGGAGGTCGCATTTTCTTATAGCATCTTATCTGACCCAGAGAAGAGGAGGCAATATGACAATGCAGGCTTTGAGGTGCTTTTCTTATTCTGTTCACTCTTCATTCTTGTGAACTTCTTATTTATATGGAATTTCTCTATGATTTTATCAACATAGGTCCATATTATTACACTTCTGTTTATGGTACAATAAATTGATCTAAATCATTCAAATAGTTCTATTTAGCATAATACTATTGGCAGGTCTCTATTAATATCACAGTCAAGCATGGCAAGACATCTTTACTTTTACTCATATGAACTATAGACCAACATGCATAAATGAGGCAACTGAAGAAAAATATTTATTTTATGTTTTTATCTCTTATCATTTGTGTTAGAGATCCTCAATGATCTAGCACTCCACTGTTAGATATGTCACCCATTTTACAAATAATATGATCACACCCTAGAATCATTGATTATGCATAGCCCACCATAAACCCCCTTTCTCCTGAACACACACCCTAGAATCCTTGATTAGGCATGTCCCACTATACCTCCTTGACTAGGCCTTTTCCATCCTTATCAGTTCTAAAAAAATTTCAGGCTCTTGAGGCTGATGGAATGGACATGGAAATTGACTTGTCAAATCTTGGAACTGTCAATACAGTGTTTGCTGCTCTCTTCAGGTACTATATTGTTAGTTATAATTGTGTGTTTAGAATCCTTTTGTCTTTTGATATTCATTTTATTTGTTTATAGCAAGTTGGGTGTTCCTATCAAGACTACAATTTCCGCCAATGTACTTGAAGAAGCTCTTAATGGTACCGTTACTGTCAGACCTCTCCCAATAGGAACATCAGTTAGTGGAAAGGTGCTTCTTGCTTTTTATCATATTGCAACAGTACTAAATCTGTTGTATCTCTTTTACTTATTTTGTGATTCACTGCAGGTGGAGAAACAATGTGCCCACTTTTTTGGTGTAACAATCAATGAACAACAAGCTGAGTCGGGGATTGTAGTAAGAGTTACTTCAACTGCACAAAGCAAATTTAAGGTGCATATATATATTTCTGAACCTTGTTGATGACTATGAATCATGAAGCATCTCTCTCTCCCTCTCCCCCTCTCCCTCACCACCACCACCACCACCAACCCCACCCCCCACCAAAACCCCCTTCCCCCTTTCCCCTTTCTCATGCACTCAATTTATCTGTTTTGTAAATATTACCAGTGCAATACTAACATTTGTAATCAAATTTTTGTAATTTCCAGTTACTTTATTTTGAGCAAGATGTCAATGGTGGTTATGGTCTGGCCTTACAGGTACTATATACTATTCTCTGATGCTTCACCATCTCAGTTTATTTTGGAAACCTTATGATTGGTGGAGTTGCTTTAGAATTTAAAACCTTTTTCGTATGTGTTTGAAATCTGATTAAGCTCCACCTTGCCCTCTTTCTAGTGTTTTGAGAATGCACATGCACACACGTAGCTTGAATGCTTGTAATGGTCACCAAACCCCCTTGAACTTCTTATGAAATTAATTGCCTAGCCAGCTTCTGGTATTTGTCATGAACATTCTCCCATATTTAGCATTTGAATTTGGAATAGGTTTCTATGATTTTTGTTCGAGGGAACAAGTGCTACCTGCATAAACAGTCATCTTAATTGAGAAGCAGCATATAAAAGAAACCTTAGTTTTTCTCAAAAGAATTAGAATAATACACCATTCCATTCTGTCTTTTGCTAAGTGCTAGCATTGAATTTGGATTCTTTCTAATTAGATAGTCTACAGGAGTGTCGCACTGCAATCTTCTTTCATGAGTTGTTTTGATGGAGTTCAGACCAATGCTCCACAGATTTCAGCATCCAATACTTTATAAGCTATTTTAGTGTTCATATGTTTTCTCAATCCTTTGTTTAGCAAGTTGTCGTTTCACTGTATATCATGTTTTTATTTGCTTTCATGACCACCTTAGGTATCAATTATCTTTTATATTTGTTTCATCAATACCAGTTATGTTCTAAAATGTGAAACTTGCAGATGAGTTCAGTAAATTTGATTATCATTGCCTCTCTCTACAGGAAGATAGTGAGAAGACAGGCAAAGTAACATCTGCAGGGATGTATTTTCTGCATTTTCAAGTATACAGAATGGATTCAACTTTGAATGCGGTATGCTTGATCTTTTTTTTTTCTTTTTAAAATTTGTTCTTCACTGTTACTTGGGGCTGAGGAGTGGTCATTTAGTATATTTCTTATTTATGGCTGAAATTGATGACGTGTCCATGTGGTGGTGCAGTTGGCTATGGCAAAGGATCCTGAAGCTGCCTTTTTTAAGAGGTTGGAAGGTCTTCAACCTTGTGAAGTCTCAGAACTAAAAGCTGGCACTCATATATTTGCCATATATGGTCAGAACTTTGTTTTGGTCTCTTTATTTTTTTGCTTTCTGTTTTTCTTATCCTGTTAACTAACTTGAGCTGAGATTTTTCAGGAGATAATTTTTTCAAGACTGCTACCTATACAATTGAGGCACTTTGTGTAAGGTCATACGAGGATACGACACAGAAGCTTAGAGAGATTGAGACTCAGATTTTAAGAAAGAGAAATGAGCTTCGCCAATTTGAGACAGAGTACAGGAAGGTATTGATCATGACTTTTTTAGCTGTGACTTGTAATAGCATTTGATGGCCGTTGTTTTTACAATTCTCATGTAATGTTATGTAGGCATTGGCACGCTTTCAAGAAGTGACCAACAGATATACCCAGGAAAAGCAATCTGTAAGTTCTGTTTACTCATAGTTTTCGTAATTTGTAAGACGCTGTTAATCCTGGATGCATATGTGCACACATGCTCATTATTAACAAGAAATTCTCTCGCAATAGTGTTTATGAACTTTTTTATGCTAGGAAGCATGGACACTCCTAGGGGTGGAGTGTCGAAGTGTCCGACACTCATCCGATACGTGTCCTTCACGCGTATAGATGTGTCCATTGAAATTTTAAAATAATGTAAGATTAAATTGAAAAAATAAAGGGGCAGGATACTTAAAATTGTATGAGTTTTATGAGTAGGAACTTGGGACATATTTTACGAGTTTTATTTGGCATTAGGTTTAATTATGTGGTATTTTATTGTATTTTAAACATTTAAAATTGTATATAGATTTATTTAGCATGTATATAAATATATATATATAATATTTAAATAGACGTGTCGGACCCATGTCGTGTCTTAATGTTTTTGAACTTTGTCATATTGACGTATCGTGTCGTGTTGTGTCCCCGTATTCGTGTCGGTGTCCGTGCTTCCTTCTAGTTATGTTTTATTTTCCAAGTCATGCTTCTAGATTTGATGTTTTATTTTTTGTTATATAAAATTCCCATCCCTGAAGTTTGACGGTAGTGTCTAAGTGGCCCCTCAATTTTCTATCTAAGCAATGATTCTTTAAATTGTGGGAAAATGCCTGACAGCCTCTTTTGTCCACACAATCTAGCAAATGTTAACGGACACATAACTTGAACTTGACAGTTATGGACAAAATCATATACACATAAATAATTAAATACAAGCAAATAAAAGTTGAAAACAGAGAAAAATAAACCAATTGAAAATGAACCTTTTTTTTATATGTCTGTGAATTTGAGCTGATGTGGGTGGTTGCTGTCTTTCAACTCCCATCTGGTCTGGTTTTGGCAATCCTCACCTTTGGTCCAAACCCAAATTTTGGTTTATAAAGGATAAAAAATGTTTCAGTTATGGTGGAGAGAGGCAGATAGGATGTGAGGAAGCTTGAAGCTATCTATGTTGGGAGAGGGAAAGAGGGAGGGAGAGAACGGTGGTGGTACGTGGAGGGAGGGGTGGGAATGGGAATCATGGCTGGATTTAGTGGTGGTTGTGGGCAGCAGAGGGGAGGTAGTTTGGATGGAGACAGAGGGATTCAAAAGCGGCAAAGGAGGCAAGTGAGATGGAGTGTGTAGCAGTAGGTGTGAGGACTGATATAGAGGTTGGATCAGTGTGTGAAAGTTGTGTATTTGTTGGTATGTGATGAATAGTGCAGACAGAAGGGCTAATGGACATTTTCCTATAGTTCAAGGTGGATACTGCTCAAAATGAAGGTTGAGAGACCACTTACACTGGGGTCAAAGTTCACCCCTTTATGTTTTAAACAATGGAAGGCTGTGTTGTCTTCTTTCAGCTTCTTTACTATTATTGGTAGATGTTGGTCGGGGCTAAAGATCTTTGGTCCTGCTTCATTAAAATGTTTTCATATCTTAAAGTATCCATTCATTCTGTTGTTGATTGGATCATATCATTTTACAAATCAGGTAGATGAGCTGCTGAAACAGCGAGACAGTATCCATTCTTCTTTCACTATCAACAAAACAGCCAATAATAGTGTGGGTGGAAGTGGTTTAAGTAACGGAAGTAGTAGCAAGAATCCTGGCGAAGATTCAAAGGCTGAGAGCCCAGGGGAAGATGGAGGCTCTGATGGAAAGGATAAGTCATCCAAAAAGAAATGGTTCAATCTTAACCTCAAAGGATCAGATAAAAAGCTAGGCTGAAAAGGTGTCTGGATTATTTTTTATTATTTCAAAGGGTTTCAATATCGATCCATGTGCGCCTCCTGCTCACATAGAGGCTTGTCTTGTATTTCTTTGAGATTTTTCTCTCTTATAGGTTGCCCCATTGTTGTTCATTATGTTATGTTTTATTTGCTTCTGTAAAACTAGCAATTAGAAAATGCATCTGTGTAAATTTCATAAGATTCAAGCTTCTTATTTAGTTCTCCATGTCCATGTGGTCAATACAAACATAATTTTAAGCTGTAATAATATGTTGGTTCCTTCGGTTTAGTGTTACGCATTTTTCAGTAATTGATACCCTGTGTGCTGATCCTAGTACCCGACTTCATTTCCAGTACGTGGTTAATATAATCTCTAGTAATGTATACTTTTTACCTTTTTAGTTAAAGTTATATTTTCTAGTGTGTTTTTCTCCTCTTGGTTAGCGAAGCCATTTAATCTAATGATCGATGATGGAAAATTTTTTGGGGTATAGTGAGTAATGTAATTGGTTTTATTTTAGAAAATAAAATTAACAGTTGGTGGGAAAAATGATGAGCATGAGGAAATTTCAATGTTGCCTACAATCTTGAACTATGGTAAACAGACCTTGCAAAAACTTTAGATCTGGTCCCACCGTTTGATAAGTGTGAGATCAACGCACAATATGATTTATCAAATAAAAGTTCAGTTTTTTCAATGCTGGCAAAAAGGAAAAACAAAAACATGCATTGTGTTAAGTGCACATTATGAATTGGTCTATATATTGTTGCATATGCCTTAAAATATTGTATTTATTTTAGATTATAAATTATGATCACAGCCTAGATTTTAGCTACGGACACTGTGCTGTAACTCTAAATTTTGAGTCAAGCCTTTTACAAGAGTGGAAATTGCAGCTGCCTGTGAAAAACAGGCCCATCGACATTTGAATTACGTAGCTTCCTATATGGGTTGCGAGTGAGAATTTGGGCCCCTGGATTAGGGCCCGAAAGGACACTTAAAAGCAGGTTGGTTGAAAAGAGATGTTTTCTGAATCCATTTTTAAAAAAAAGTAAAGTACAATTATAATGTTATTTTATTTATTTCTATTAGTTTTTTATTTTCAAATTGAAAATATATTTATAAAAGGTTTTCGGCTACTGTGGCTGGTGCTATGCCAATGCTATGGCCAGACACTGCTAAACTGACCGAAGGTCCATATGGCTAGCCTTCATTTTATGTATATGATAAAATTGGATAAGATTAGATAGAATAAATGGATAAATTTATGTGTATTCAAGAAAGTTTCTAACTTGAAGAAATAACATGTATTAAGATGAACTAATTAATAAGGGAAATTTGTTCTTTCTAATTTCCTAGAAAATATTGGGATTAAATAATTCATCTTCTTCCTTCAAGTTAGTAGACAATCTTTATATTCTTTTTTAAATATATATGAATTTATTCATTTATTTTATC
>QANT01006985.1:0-15565 GCA_003254885.1 Purshia tridentata | reverse complement strand
TTTTCACAAGCAAATTCTAACTTTAATTTTTTTTTTTTTTGAGATAATTTCAAATACCCCCTGAGGTTTGAACTAATTCCATTTAGACTCTTTGAAAGTATTTAGTTCGTACATTTTTTTGATCAAAGTTAGATAGACAAATGATTTTCGATTTGGCTAATTTTTTGCAAAGATGATCAATCAATGAAGATGTAAAAAATGAACTGTTCGGATCGATACAAAATAACTCGTGTGAGCCCAATAAGAGGATCCCATAAATTAGAAATTTGTGAGAATCTTACAATAGAGCCTTGCTTTGTATGTATATATATATAAAAACAATTAATCTCTCCTAGAATAAAGCTGCATTTAAAGGTTCCTGGTTATGCACTCTACATCCTATAAGATTAAAAAATAAAAAAAGAGTGTATGATGACTTTTGAGTTTTGATAATGCGAATTATCTATTCCTTAAAAAAACGNCGAAAAAAAAAAAAAAAACCCTAAAGTGGCCACCTAATTTATCATGATAATATCTCTCATATCCCATACAGCCTTAAGTAGGCCAACAACTACGAGCCCTCTCCACACCACCACAACAACCCCCCACTCTCTCTCTCTCTCTCTCTCTCTCTCACACCCCCAGTATCTCATACTGCCTAAGAAGTCTCAAGTCGCTTTCTCTGGCCATGCAGAGGTGGTGCCCTCTAGCGGGAGGCAGATTAATTAACTTCTCCAATGAAGTGCAAGACAAAGTGAGAACCTCCTACAAAGACCAATATGGTGGGTCTTCAAGCAATGTTACCACAACTTACAAGGCACAAGAGTTTGTGGACAGGCGCACTGGCCAGTTGGGCTACAAGCAAGAGGCTAAGATCACCTCAACTGAAAGGTTTGTTGACAAGCAGCAAGGGGTTACCACCAAGTATCAGACCCAGTCGAAGCACACCAAGTCTGTTTACCCCAACAACAATGGCATCAACTTTTATTAATTAGCTTTTTATATTGCTCTTTTTCATGTTATTTTGGATTATGCCTCTGTTTCTTATGGTTGTTGGTTTGCAATGAACTTGTTTCATTTCCATGTGTTTAATGGTTTTTTCTAGTTATCTTATTGTTCTTTTTGGACATGGGTTTATTTTTTGTTGTGCCTTCAATTTGTTATCATAAGTTGATACACTGGTTTACAGAATCTTTTTCAAGGAAATTCTGGCAAAAGAATAAAATCCAGGAAATTGGCCTTTGAGACTATAAAATATATGATATATTTTATATATCTATGTGAAGCTTAAGGCTTGTATGTGTGTAAAATTTTTGGAGAGGATAAGTTAAAAGAGGTTGATTAGATCTGGAAAATAAATTTTGCATAATGAGTTTTTAGGAAAATTTTGTCAAATGGAATCTTTTATTCCTTTGATAAAGAAATCAAGATTAGAATTTTTCTTTCACAGTTTGGTGATGAGACTCCTGATGCACATACAGACCCAAGCATATTTCAGCTTTGTATTTCTCATTTACCTTTATCTCCCTAGTATGAGCTGTAATAGGATTAGGCAGCGGTGGGAAGCCAATGACGTGTACGGCTATCCTTCCAGTAGAGAATATTACTAGAAGCATCCAAATACCCATATATTGGGATTACGCCTTTGTAAGCAGCATTAGATAAAATTCTGCAATTTCAATTATTTCCTTTTGTCGCTACCTCTTTCTCTCAAACTGGTACCAGACCCATCATTTTGGTATCAGAGCCAGAACATGGGCCCTAAATCGAAGAACACGATCGAGCGTCCTCCTCTTGAATTCGACCTTGAGGTTCTCAAGGAAGCTACTGACGCACGGTTCATGACACTCACGACGGCCGTCGACGGCCTCGTTGCTGGCCAAGATGCCCTCCGCCGCGATATCCTTGCCGAGATCCGCCAGATGCTTCAGGCGCTTCCCCAGTCGTCTGCCCAGTCCTCTGACTCCGGCGTCGTCCTGGGCACAGCCCCACCTTCGGATCTTTTACCGGTTTCGGCGCCGTTGTTACCCACGCCAGCGCTAGTTCCCACACCGCCACTGGCTCCAACAGATTTGCTCGCCCCCATGGCTTCTTCTATTGCGTTTGGCTCATTTTCTGATACATCCAACCCAACACTCGTACCTATCATTGCATCTGGGCTAGGCCAACTCTCAGACCCCAATCTGTCCACGGCGGCACCCACCGGTTTTCCACAACCCACTAGTTCTCTGTCTGGTGGCCCTTCTGGCCTCTACCCATTGCAGTTCAGTGTTGCTCCGGGTTCTATTCCTTGGGGATCTATTCCAATGGGCTCGACCACCAGTTTGTGACCTTCCGGTTTGGTGCCCTCTCCAGCGTTTCACCTGGGTTCTACTCCGCCTCCCAGCTTAGGACCATCCCCTTTAGGGGTCCCTCCCTCCGTGGCACTGCCCAACAGACTGAGCTATGCTAGTTATGGCCCCTTCTCTCAGCCAAGTTCTGCTCAACTTCACCCTCCACCCATGGCCATGTCCTCAGCAATGGGCTATGCTGGTTCTGGCCAGACACCTCTACCGGGTTACGCTCACTTTGTCGACCCATGTCAACCAACCATGAGACACATGAAACTGGATTTGGATCGATTCAGTGGCAAAGAGGACCCGATTGAATGGTTGACGAAGGCCGAACAATTTTTTGATCATTATCAAGTACCGGAGGAGCGTCGAGTAAGTGTTGCAGCGATGCATTTAACGGAGGATGCTGCATCTTGGAAAAAATGGTTTAGCTCACGATACACTTCTCACTCGTGGCCATTATTTGCAGAAATGCTCATGAAACGATTTGGGGCTTGTGACATCATGGACTTCAATTCAGCCTTGGCAAAACTCTCACAAACTGGTTCATTAAAAGAATACCAGGCCCAGTTTACAAAATTAGCCTGTCGAACTTCTGATTTTTCGGAGGAATTACTGATTTCTTGTTATGTGGGTGGTCTCCACGAGGAGTTACGCATTGATGTCCGTGCCCAACGTCCTCGATCATTAATGGCCGCCATGGAGCTCTCTACTATCTTTGACCAACGTTATACAGGCCGACGTCAACCACAGCGCCCCCTTCAATCCAAACTGCCATTTCACAATCCCCAACGGCCTTCTTGGTCTACCCCAACATCCCAGTTCCGCCCACAAGGTGCCACAACCTTCTCTAATCACACATCCCAAAAGGCAGCCCCAACATCCTTTCGTCGTATATCGCAGGCAGAGTTTAATGAGAAACGTGAGAAGGGACTCTGTTTCAATTGTGACGCCCCTTACAAGCCTGGCCACCGCTGTCCTACAAAACCTCAACTATTCATGATTGAGGGGACTGACTTAGAGGAATTTCACTCAGAAGGAGAGGATGACAGAGAGCCCATTACACCAGATTTACATGATGGGGAGGAAGAGCCAGTAATTTCCATTCATGCGTTGACAGGCACTCTCCAACCTGAGACTATGCGATTATGTGGGCAATTGGGCAAGAGGAACGTGCAGGTGTTCATTGACCCGGGATCTACCCATAACTTCATTCATCCAAACCTCCTTAAGTTTGTGGATGGACCCATTGACTACACTAAGTCACTCAAAGTAGTGGTAGCGACCGATACCGGGACTATAACTCAGGGATTTATTCCGAACCTCTCCATCACCCTACAGTCTTACAAATGTAGCACCGAATTCCATGTTATGGCGGTGACGGGTTGCGAGATAGTTCTTGGGGCTTTTTGGCTACGAACATTAGGTGATATCCTTTGGAATTTTGCTTCTCTTACTATGACATTCGTGCAAGATGACCACACTTTTGTACTGCAGGGACATACTCCAGCTCTAGCCTTTCCGGTGGACTCCGGGACCATGTCCCGTATTATGTTGCAGGAAGGGCATGCTTTTGTAGCCCAATTACAGGCCAATCTCAGGGAACCACAACAGAATATTCACCCTCAGATTCAGGAGTTGCTAGGCCAACATGCTGCTATTTTTGACAGTTCAACTACCTTACCCCCACGCAGAGAATGTGACCACAAAATTACCTTGTTACCAGGAACGGTACCAATTAGTGTCAGGCCCTATCGTTACCCCTTCTTTCAAAAGGCAGAAATCGAGAAGATTGTCAAGGAAATGCTAGAAGGTGGATTGATCAGACCAAGTGTTAGTCCATTTTCTTCACCAGTGTTATTGGTTAAGAAGAAGGATGGGACGTGGAGGTTTTGTGTGGATTACAGAGCTTTGAATGCTGCCACGGTTAAAGATAAGTTTCCGATTCCGGTTATTGATGAGCTCTTGGATGAGCTCCATGGCGCCACAATCTTCACTAAATTGGATTTAAGATCTGGTTACCACCAAATCCGGATGAATTCAACGGACGTGGAGAAGACAGCTTTCCGAACACATGATGGTCACTTTGAGTTTATTGTGATGCCCTTCGGCTTGACTAACGCGCCATCAACCTTTCAGTCCCTCATGAACACGGTACTCAGACCATTTTTAAGGCGGTTTGTGCTAGTTTTCTTTGATGACATTCTCATTTATAGTCCCACCTTGGCACAGCACTTACACCATCTCTCTATGGTTTTTGAAACTTTGGCGTCCAACCAATTGAAGGTCAAACAGAGTAAATGTACTTTCGGGGCCAATTCGGTTGAATATCTTGGCCATGTTATATCGGTGGATGGAGTAGCAGTGGATCCCTCCAAAATTCAATGTATTTCTGATTGGGTACAACCCCAAACCTTGAAGGGATTGCGTGGGTTTCTTGGATTAACGGGTTATTATCGGAAATTTGTTCGAAATTATGGTTTGATAGCAAAACCATTGACTGATATGCTCAAAACTGATGGATTTCATTGGACAGAAGAGGCGGTAGCAGCATTTGAAAAACTTAAGGCTGCATTAATGACAACGCCTATCTTAGCTCTTCCAAACTTTTCCCAAGAGTTCACAATTGAATGCGATGCGTCTGGAGTGGGGATTGGGGCAGTATTATCGCAGCAAGGTCATCCCATTGCCTATCTCAGCAAACCACTTTCGGCTCGCCATGTAGCAATGTCGGTATATGACAGAGAGATGCTCGCAGTGGTATATGCAGTACAGCGATGGCGGCCTTACTTATTAGGCCATCACTTTACCATTTTGACAGATCATAGCACCATCCAACACTTTCTCCAACAAAGAATCACAACCCCTGCCCAACAAAAATGGTTGTTGAAGCTTGTCGGCTATAACTTTACTGTGAGACATCGAGCTGGTAGACACAATACAGTAGCCGATACACTTTCTAGACAGCCAGAACTATTGGCCATACATGGTAGTTCTCAGCCCCTGTTTGATAGCCTTGATGAGTTGCAACAAGAATGCCTCAATGATGCTGATACCAGGGCTATCACGCTGACCGTTCAATCAGGGACCTGCGCAAAGAAGGGGTATACAATCCACCAAGATCGTCTCTTCTATAAAGGCCGCGTATTCATTCCAAAAACATCCGCTTGGCGTAAGAAAGTGTTGGAAGAATATCATGCCAGCCCCATTGGAGGACACTCTGGTTACTTACGTACTTATAAGCGTTTGTCTAGGAATTTTTTGTGGCCAGGTGCAAAAAGGGACACCAAAAAATTTGTGGCGGAGTGTGACACGTGCCAACGAATGCACTATGAGAGTGTTAAGCCTCCAGGTCTCCTACAGCCCTTAAAGATTCCGGAAGGAGCTTGGGAAGACATATCTCTGGATTTTGTAGAAGGACTCCCAAAATCAGCAGGTAAAAATGTCATATTGGTGGTGGTAGACCGTTTTACTAAATATGCCCACTTCTCGGCTTTAGCACACCCTTACACGGCTAAACAAGTAGCGACTTTATTTGTGCGTGATATATTTAAGCTGCATGGCATGCCAAGAACTATAGTAAGTGACCGCAACCCCATTTTCTTAAGTAATTTTTGGATGGAATTTTTTAAATTGCATCAAACCAAGTTGTGTCGCAGTTCTGCATACCATCCCCAGTCGGATGGACAAACAGAGGTGGTTAATCGTATTTTGGAGCAGTACTTGCGTTGTTTCTGTGGAGATCAACCCACAACTTGGGTATCCTGGTTGCCTTGGGCTGAATGGTGGTATAACACCACCCACCAAGCTTCAATCCAAATGTCCCCGTTTCAAGCTTTATATGGATACCCTCCTCCAACGATACACCAATACCTTCCTGGTTCCACAAGTGTACATCATGTGGACATGACACTTAAGGATAGAGATGAGCTTCGTCAGACCTTGAAAACTAATTTGTCCACTGCTCAATCAAGGATGAAGCATTATGCCGACAAGAAACGAACAGAACGACAATTCGTCGTGGGGGATTGGGTCTTCCTAAAGCTTCAACCATACCGGCAGCATTCAGTTCAACATCGCCATTGCCACAAACTTGCTCCTCGCTATTATGGTCCTTTTCAGATCTTAACCAAAGTAGGACCAGTGGCCTACAAGCTTCAGTTGCCTTCCACTGCCAGGATTCACCCAGTTTTTCATGTTTCCTTACTTAAGGCTAAATTAGGGGACAAAGTTACTTCATCTCCACTCCTACCTCCAATCGAAGAATCGGGGCACATTAACTGGGTTCCTGAAAAGGTGCTGGATCGTGGTGTTTTCAAGAAAGGGAATGCTCCTGTGACTAAATGGTTGATCAAATGGGAAGGCCTTCCAACCGAGGACGCAACCTGGGAGGAGGCAATGAGGATTCAAGCGCAGTTTCCCAACTTTCAGGCTTGAGTCAAGCCTGTTTTCAAGGGGGTGGGAATGATGAGACTCCTGATGCACATACAGACCCAAGCATATTTCAGCTATGTATTTCTCATTTACCTTTATCTCCCTAGTATGAGCTGTAATAGGATTAGGCAGCGGTGGGAAGCCAATGACGTGTACGGCTATCCTTCTAGTAGAGAATATTACTAGAAGCATCCAAATACCCATATATTGGGATTACGCCTTTGTAAGCAGCATTAGATAAAATTCTGCAATTTCAATTATTTCCTTTTGTCGCTACCTCTTTCTCTCAAACTGGTACCAGACCCATCATTTGGATGCAGAAAATTACTGTCAATGAGATTTTAATTTCCTATTCAAAATTTCAAGAGACAGAAAATGCACTCATCCATACCAAACCAGAAAATGGACGATGAATAGCAAATTCAGGACTTCGCCAAGAGTAATCTGGCTACAATCGACTCCCTCCTTTAGATCAGGGATTAAAAATCTTTTGTTTGTTGAGCTTTCTTTAATATTAGCACGTTTCTAATCGTTTGGAACCATTTAGTTTAGCATCTACTAGATATTGACCCACGCGTTGAGTTAATACAGATGCAAGAAAAGAGTAAATATTCTACATAAACAGTAGGTTTTTTATGTACATTGATATCAGTGTTTCTTGCCATTGTTGAGTCACAAAATATGAATTTATGGCAAGTTTTATATGCTGATTGTTATGTTAATAAAGCGAACAACATTCGAAAGAGGATTAGAACACTTAGTGGGACATTTATTTTTGTGTCTATAATCAAAAGAGTTGCAGCATTTTATCTGGCCACTGTTCAAAAAAGTTAAAGGTGGGATTAGTTCTAGCTGTAATCAAGGCCGTTGGTGGGGCTTTCAACTTGTTTTGGATTTTCTGTCGGTTGAGTTCTCAGGCTGCAAATTTTGAAAATGTTATTTGTTAGTTAGATGTATGTTTAAACTTACTGCAACTCACAATCATCAATTAACATCCTAAAATGAGTGACTGTTTGGATCAAATTATCAGCGGCCACATGTCAGCTAGACCGTTGATTGAGGAAACTATATCCTTCTATTTTGCGTAAGGCATATTAGCACTTGGTCACCTGGCCGAGTACAAAGATGATGGATTGGGCGTAAATCTGACTTCTAGTCAAATGACTGTGGACCGAGGAAGGAACGAATCTCAATCGTAAAAGTTCTATGCCTTGGTTGCAAGGACTTAGTGACAAGATCGACTCGGAATTCCACCCTAGAACTTGGAGTGATCCTGCGGGAATCTAATGTCAAGGAAAATCCTACCGAAAATTAGGCAGAACCTCCCCTGAAATTGGTCTAACCCATTTAAAGAGACCTGTCAAGAACACTTCTAAGAAAACAATAACCTCCCAACCACGACAAAAGGGTCTTCGACCCAAACAAAATCTCAACAAACCACACAACTCAAAACCCTTACAAGTTTCTCAGAGCATGTCTAATTTGAGTTTATAACAATAAGATAAATCAACTTTGGGAGGCAAACTTAAAATAAATAACTTCTGCCTCGATGTGAGGGAGGCTAGGGAAGGACGGCCGGTGGCTGGGAAGTCGCCGGTGGGATCTGGGCATGCCAGAAATGGGCTGGGTGGGTCGCACGCAGGGGAGAGGAGGAAAGGGAGTCAAGGGGGGGCAGGGGGTGGGGTCTGTGTGAGAGAGAGAAATAAGGGACAGAAAGAGACTTCCAAAAATTTTTGGAATAATTAAAAGCCACTTTACAAAAGTTACAAGTTTGCCCCTCACTTTAAACGTCCATAACCGTAGCTCCAAACGATGCAAGCTACATATCTACGAACTCGTGGAGTCGAGTTCTACGCAACACTATCAAAGTCTAATTTGAAAACAGTGTAATTTAAAAAGTCAATTTTTAGTCTCTTGTCACGTTCATAACTTCCAAATTGTAGCTCCTATCCATGCACGATTCGAGTCTATAAACTCGCGTGCTTAGGACCTTCCCAACGGAGCCAAAGTCAAAAATAGAATCCCACTCATACCAAAAGTCAACCTTGGCCCCATCTAAAATTACACTTATTCCAAAATTATTTGTTGTTTCTTTAAATCCAATTCTAACATCTCCAAGTGCCACGCAAAAATTAAGCTTACAAAAATACGGGTCGTTAAACTTAGGGTAATGTAGGTTGTCGGGTGTGATGGTGGTGCGATGAGTGAATGTGAAAGTGTGAGTAATAGGTGCAAAATCAGAATCAAGCAAGAAGCAATTGATTGTAATAATAAACTCTAAACATAAATGATCTTTAGTTACACCTCTAAGAACACGAGTATGAACGATACAATACATCCAAATATTTTGTTTAATTAAGTTTAATTAAGTAGTATTATATTATATTAATGTTTCTTTTTATATTGTATTTGATATAAATATTATTATTATTTATTTAAAAAAAAAAAAACTAACACACACTTATGGGCTGGGTGTGAAGCCAGCCACTTCTACAAGGTTTTTGAAGTTAGTGTTTCAAATTTTTACATTGGACCGTTTCGGAGGTGGGTTGATATGAGTGTGTTAATGATGGTGAAGCGGTGTGTGCGGTGTGTGCTATGTGTGTGTTTAGTTATAAACTAATTAGTATCTTTAGAGCCTAGCAACTAATCAAGTAACTTACCAAGACCAAACTGCTCTAGAATTTTGGGAGAAAGCTAGAGAAAAGAGAAGGGAAAACTGAGAGAGATTGAGAAGAGAAGGAAGGAGAGAGAGAGGAGGGGAAGAGGCAGTACACATGGGAAGAAAAGGTAAGCTTCTCTTGCCCTGTTCTTCGTGAATTTTGAATTTAATTCAGTTTGTTGCTTTAGTTAGGTTGTTCAAGCACGAGAGACTTAGGATTTAAAGGTTGGAAATGTTAATTTTTAGATTTGGGGTGTGGAAAGTAAATTGGAAAATTTTGGGTTTATGGTTTAATCTAGGTTATGGTGAATTCTTCGATTTTAGTTGCTAAATAAGTGATAGTTGATCATTTTCTAGCCTTAAGAACCTATTTGTGTGGTAAGAATTGAAGGGGGATGAGTTTGAAGAAATCTGAAAAATTTCTGGAAAATTGGACGGTTTCGAGTACCCTACTTTGGGCTCAAATATCTTAAGATCTAACCGTTAGATTTAAATAAACTTTACATGGATTTTAAAGAGGAGATGCAGAGCTTTCCAACAAGTATACGATTGTAAATAGAAGAGGTTGTTTGATGGATTAAATGAGGGCCTAAAGTTAAGAAAAAAATCAGAAAGTTGCAAAAAACAAGGGAAACAAGGAAGAAGACGATGAACGGTACCAGCGGACCACCCCCGCGCGCACCGCCGGTGCATGGTGGCATGTGTTATGGTTTAGGCGGCCTCTGTCGCCAGGAAAAGGTCTATTCACACTCCATTTTTGATTCCTAGTCTGATGGTAGGTTCTGTTTCGGGATCCGAGACCCGAAAATTTGAAAGGTGCACTACACACACTAGAATTAGAGAGTGAGAAATTTTATTTCTTTATCTAATTGAAATTTTTTTGTAATTTCTTGTATGGGATTAGGATTGGACGACAGTGAGGAGAGCCAGGATAATTTTTAAAGAAGGCTAAAGCACAAGGTCTAGGTAGGAGGATTTGGGGAACCTTTTACTGCAAAGTTGATTTTATTGGATCTTTGTTGAAAAATTGTTATATGTGTGCTAATACGTGACATAAGAATTACATGTATTATTCGTGCATTATAGGAATTATTTTATTATTATAAATTATTTAGAACACATTTGTTTGAAGATGAAACTTGAATCTAGAATGGAGCAGTGGTGAGTAGGGATTGGGTGTTGTATTTTAAATTCATAGTGTGCGCGGGGAGTGAAACCCCTTCAGTTGCGGCTGATAAAACAATCTAACACGCCCAAGGCACATTGAGACCTTCGGTTTCTGTTGAAGTTAGGATATCTTGGGTAACGACCCGTATTTCCCTTAAGTGAATTTTAATTGAGCCCAGAGTTGACTTTTGTTTCGAGTGGGATTTTAATTTTGACTTTGGGTCAGTTGGAAAAATATTGAACACGAGAGTTCTTAGACTCAAACTATGGATCGTTTTGGGGTACGGTTCGAAAGTTTTGAACATGACAAGTCAAAAGTTGACTTTTTAAATTATTTGGATTTTGGTTTGGACTTTGACATGGTTGTGTAGAGCTCGATTTCACAGTTCGTGGACACAAAGAATGTGTCAATCAGAGCTACGGTTTAGAAGTTACGAAAGTGGAAAGCAAGTGGCAAAATTGTAATTTTGCAAAGTTGGTTTTTAAAAAGCAAAAAATCAGTTTTTTTCGCGTTTCTCTCTCCTCTCTCCCGCACCCTCTCTCTCTCTCTTCTCTCTCCTGGCCCTCTCACCTGCGCGCAATTGGAGCTCTCAGCTTTGGTCACCTCTGGTGGGAAAGCTTCCCTAGGCGCTGGCCATCTCATCCCAGCCCTCCTCCTTGTCAGCCGCCGCTTCCATGCGTAGAGAAGAGCTTGGAAAACCAGCTCCACCCGAACTTCCAAGCGCGATTCCGGCCATCTCCTTCCTCTAATCAACTAGATTTTTGGTGAGTTTTCCTTCTTTTTCCTTGGGTTTTCTTTCCCCTTTTGTTTGAGTTATCAATTTTGAGTATTTTGGAAGACTGAGACTTGGGGATTTTGAGACCCATTTCGGATTTGGCCTTGTTTGAGGGAAGTTGTTGGTTGTTTTGTGTAATTGTGGGGTTACGGATGAATTTGTGGTGATTTGAGACTCAATTGGTTGTTTAATTTTGAGAATTTTGAAACTTCGATTTTGGAGATTTGAGACATTTCGGGTTTAGCTTGGGTCTTTGAAATTGAATCAATTTGTGAGGTGTTTTGGGCATTTTCCATCTTTTTGAACCTCCAATTGACGTTTAGCTTGAGAATTTTCAAGGAATTTGGAGAAATTTGAAAGTTTGAAATTTGGGAGATTATGCCATTTCCGAATTTTTAGAAATTTAAGGGATTCTTGTTCGTGTAATTGCAATTGTGAGTGATTTTCGCCGTTAGGAACAATTAATTGTTGGTTAGAATGGTTAGTTTAAAGAATTTGGAGAAATGGTGATTTTTGAGGTGAATTCAGACTCTAATTAAGTGGGTTCTAACTTTGGATTGATTGGAAATGTTTTGGCTCGACAAAGCCTCAATTTAATTGTTGTTTGGGAACTTTTGGGTGCCAAAACGACTCTTGGATGAACCCCGACCGTGGTAGGTGGTGAATAGGTTTTTATTGGAGTTGTTTAGCGGATTAAAAAGTTGGTTGTTGTTGGATTTTGAGCCGAGAGTGATTACTAACTTTTAACCGTACAGAGTTAGAGAATTGGGGCACTTACGTGCGTTTCAATTATCTTTAACCCGAGTCTAATCCCGTGTCTTGTTTTTCCTATTTGTAGGCGAGATCCCTAAAGCTCGAGACGATCCAACGGAGGACCAAAGCTAGGCTACCTCACTGTGAGTGGACTTTGATTTTGTTAAAGTTTACTAAATTTCAGGTCTGATTCATGCTTTGAGCTAGTTGTGAATTTTGTTTATTGAAATTGATGTTGGGAACTTAATTATTCTTGAATAAGTTTGAAGGATTGATTTTACTTATCCGTTTATGGTAACTATTGGTTCTTTGAGAAATGATTTAATTTATAAGTTTCAAGTTATGGTTATTGATTTTCTTGTCGAATATAAAAAAGTTTTGAATTTGATTTAGATGGTTTGGAGTGAAAATTATTTTTGAGGTTGGTTTGTTCCAAAATGTTATTTACATGCATTTCATCTTTAAGAATGAGATTTTATGGGTTCGTATGTTTTCAATCACGCAATTGGTACTCGTTCAGCATATCAGATCAGATAGGTCTTTAGGACCCATTCCAGCACACACTTAGGCTTTGGGCCGTGTGCTGGGATGTCTTGCCCTTTGGGGGTGACCCTGCATGAACGTATGGCAGATTTAGTGGCCCTGCATGCGTATGGGAGGTTGTGGGCCCTGCGCTTGTATGGCTGGTTCGCTGGATAATGGATTGGGTGTAACGGCCCGTACCTTCCTAAGTAAGTTTTTAAAGTGGGCCCAGAGTTGACTTTTGGTTCTAGTAAGATGTTAATTTTGACCTTGGGTTCGTTAGGAAGGCCTTGAGCTCATGGGTTCGTCGACACACGGCATGGGTCGTTTAGAGCTACGGTTAGAAAGTTAGGAACGTGATAAGAGACCCAAAAGTTGACTTTTAAAACTACTTGGATTTTAGTTTTGAGTTTGACATGGTTACGTAAAGCTCAACTCCACGAGTTCGTAGACACATAGCATGCGTCGTTTGGAGTTACGGTTTGAGAAATACGGAGATATAAAGTGAGGGGCAAACTTGTAAATTGGGTGAAGTAACTTTTAATTCTAAAAATTTCTGGAATCTTCCCCTCTTTATTTCTCTCTCCTCTTCCCTTCCCCACGCGCATACCATAGCCCCCCTAGCCCGTGACTTCCCTTCTTCTCCTCTCCCTTGTGCGCGCCTCCCAGCTCTTTTTCCGGTCAACCTAGCCCCCATCGGCGACTCCGCAGCCGCCGAACAGCCCCCCTAGCTGCTCCTCCAGCCAGCCCAGCCCTTGCGCGTGATGAGACTAGCGTGGGAAGTTGCCATTGTCGCCGATCCTTTCCTCAAATTCCGGCCAGTTTTCTGGCGCTCCTTCTCTCTGTTTTAGGTGGGTTTTCTTCCCCTCACTCTAGGCTTTATTTCTCCTCTAATTTGGTGATTTAATTTTGAGTATTTGTGGATGAAGAATTTGGGGGTTTGAGATCTATTTCGGATTTAGCCTTGATTGAGTAAAATTATGGGTTGTTTTGTTCAATCGAGGGGTAAGACACGAACTTAGGGTGAGTGGGGACTCGATTGGTAGATTGAAATTGAGAAAATTGAAGAAATTTGGAAGTGGGAGATATTAGGGGTTATGTCATTTTGGGTTTAGCTTGGGTTTTGAAATCTACTATAAATTGTGAAGTGTTTTGGGCAATTTCCGTATTTAGGAACCTCTAATTGAAGAGTACTATGAGGAATTTGGAAAATATTGAGGAAATTGGAAGTTTGATAGTTGGGGCTCATGCCCATTTTGGGATTTTAGAAATCTGAGGTAATCTTGGTGAGTTATTTGCAATTGTTGGGAATTTTCACCCTAGGAATAATTGATTGAGGTTCAGAATAGTTAGTTTGAAGAAAATTGGAGAAATGGTGATTTTGGGGTGAAATTGGGCACTTATTGGTTGTTGAATCGACACTCAAACGACCCTCGGTCGAATTATGTAGTAATGGAGGTTATTTGGGGAAATTAACAGATAAAAACGAGCTAGTGGCGTTGGATTTTGAGTCAAGAAGGAAAATAAGTTGGGTTATAGTTTGAAATTAGAATTGTGGAGCAAAAGGCCTAGAACTCACACATTCTAGCTTTTCAGTTATCATTCCTATTTTAGGCGATACTCCTGAGACCCGAGATGATGTAGCTGGAAACCAAAGCTAGGCCATCTCTGTGAGTGGACTTTGATTTTATTGAAGTTTATTGAATTTAAATGTGATTCCTGTTTTTGAGCTAATTGTGAATTTTACATTATTGAAATTGGTTTTGGGAATTTATTTATTCTTGAATAAGTTAGAGGATTGATTTTACTTATCGGTTTATGGTAACCATCGGTTCTTTGGGAGGTGAGTTGATTTATAAGTTTCGAGTTTTGGTTATTAATATTCTCGTCTAATCTAAAAAGGTTTTGAATTTGATTTATATGGGTTGGTATTGTTTTCAAGCACCCTTTTGGTATCCAGTTCAACATATCAGTTTGTATAGGTCTTTGGGACCCATAACGGCACACACGTAGGCTTTGGGCTGTGTGTCGGGATGCCTTGCCCTTTGGGGATGACCCTGCGTGTACGTACGGCAGATTCATTGGCCTTGCATGTGTATGACAGACTCTGGCTCTGCACATGTACGGCAGGATTATTGGCCCTACATGCGTACAGTAGGTTGTGGGCCCTGCACATGTACGGCAGGATTGCTGGATATTGGGTTGGGTGAAAGTGTTCTTTTTATATCAGTTTACAAAGATAATTCTTGAGTATATAGATTACAGTTCTTATTTGATATTTTGGGAGCTTGACCAGTTATATTTATTTATCAAAGACTTCGAAATGGATTTTCAGATGCCGTTTTACATTTACTTAACGGTGAATTTTATAAAGTTTTAAAACTTGGGGATTTTAAAGAGAGAGATGTGAGGTCTTAGTGCCCAATTATTTTAATAGTTTGCCATAATAAACAGATTTTTTTATAATTTAAGTTTAAACACTTGTTATTTTCGTCCACTCATTGAGTCATTTCACTAGTTTTACCCTTTATTGTTGTTTTAAATTTACCCCCCAGGTTGTAGTGATGGAGCGGTCGAGCCAAAGACATCGAGACAATCTAGTGAACTTGTGAATTTTGTAGGTGCTAGCTGTCTTTGTAAATCTTATTTCCTTACTGAATTTTGTAGCATAGCTCTGATAACCTAATGAATCCTTAATTAATTGATTTTGAACCTTGGGTCGGAGACCCCTTTGTTTGTGGTAGAGGTGCTGTGTTTTAGAAGTGTTCTTTGCAAGTTTCATTTTAAAAGGGTTAGTCCAATTTCAGGGGAGGTTCTGCCAAATTTTTGGTAGGATTTTCCTTGATATTGGATTCCCGCAGGACCACTCCAAAGTTGAGGGTGGAATTTGGGGTCGGTCCTGTCATTGGGTGAGAGTTTTCTTTATCATACCAGTTTCC
>QANT01006980.1:0-13528 GCA_003254885.1 Purshia tridentata | reverse complement strand
GCTAGATCTACTTTTCCAGTCATTTTCAATTGTTGATCTTTGCTTTAATCTTTTGTCCTTTAATTGGCAAAAAAATAATAATAATAATCTTTTGTCCTTTAAATGATTAAATGTTATTTCTTGCTTTCTAAAAACTTAATCTACTCATGGGTTTCATTTAGGTCGTAGTGTTTAATTAAAAACCTTCATTACAGTAATTTTACTATTTAAGTCTGTATTATCATGCATCTTTAATAAGATTTCGTATTTGTGGTGTTACAGTTAACTTGGAACTTTCTCTCGGCAATGTCCAGAGGGGAATGGTAGAAGATATGAGGGGCGTTCGAAACGTCCTCGAGAACAACATGGCCGAGATGAGGAATAGTTTCGACCTGTTTACTTTGGCTATGAGAGGGTTCACCGAACAATTTGAGTGAGCTAGAGTTCAACCAGATGATAAACACAACATGGACGAGCATTATATTCAGCAAATCGCCCAAAATCCGATAGGGGAATGATGGAAGAGATGAGGGGCGTTCGAAATGTCCTCAAGAACAACATGACTGAGATGAGGAATAGTTTCAACCAGTTTACTTTGGCTATGAGATGGTACAGCAAACAATTTGAGCAAGCTAGAGTTTAGCCAGATAATAGATGCAACATGGATGAGCATGTTATCCAGAAACTCGCCCAAAATCCGCCACAAGCACCACCAACATAACAAAGGGCTCAGCAACAACCTCCTTAAGCACCTGAACACATTATGTTGTAGCAGCTCGCACCACCCGCTACATGATACCACACCAGAGGAATTAGAGGAATAGTGATGTTAACGACAAAAACTATTATCAAAAAGGCCAAAGGCAGCATCAAATAGGCTAATGGAGAGACATCGAGGAAGAAGCTGATCACTATGAACATCCGATCACTATGGCCGCTATTGCAAACCTTCTTTAGGATTATATGAAGGATCAATGTAGGAGCTCGAGACCATCTAATGCACTACTATTTGCTGCAGAATTCCTAAAATATGAGTACTCTAGAAATTTTCGTCTTCTAGGCTTCACTTGTTTTTCTGGCGAGGATATTAAGGTTTCGTCTATGGAGCCTATTGGAGGTACATGAGCCAATATGGTGAATACATGAGAGGAGAACCCTTGAAGATGCGCTTATTTGTCTTGTCACTCACAAGCCTTGCATTCAAATGGTTTATAACACTACGACCAAACTCTATTGGGAGCTGGAAGGAACTGGATAATTTTTTCCATGAACAATTTATTAAATATTGAGTTTTGTCTAAATTCTAAGTGTTTTTTTTTTCTTTCCATTCAAACACATCATAAGAGAGAATATGGTAAAATGTTTTATGTATATTGATCTTTGTACAAGGAGCATACAAATATAGGCTTAAATTAAATTTTTACTACCCATAGTTTCAGTTGATTCTCACTTTATCGCCTATAACTATTTTCTTGTCCCACTTTATCTTTTTCCGTTACCCAAGCCATCCAAAATGCTGATGCAGCAAGGGCATTTTTGTCACCAATATTGATAGATTAGCTAATCAATGGAATAAAAAAGTAAAGTGAGACACGGAGAATAGTTGTAGATGATAAAGTAAGACAAATAAATATATGTGTTGTAAAGTGAAGATTAATTAAAACTATGGGTGGTATAAAGTATAAACACAATTAATCTTACGAATGAATAGTAACCAGTAGGTCTTGATCTGAAGTCTAAGAAAATTACATTAAGGAAATAATGTTTAGATTCCATGTCAAAGGTAATTACATATAAAAAGAAGGACGAAGAGCTAAGAGTGCAATCAAAGTAATCAGCTCCTTAGTCCTTACCTTATACGTGGTAACCCCAATAATGAATCCTTAATCAATCTTGACAGGGGTAGTCTTCTTCGTATCATGGCTATAATTCTAATTTCTAGCCGGGTCAAACTCATAACCACCAAAAATATATATATATATATATATAGATCAAAAACAAATAATTAAATTTTGGATTTCGAAATTTCAAAAGTTAAAAAATACAGAATTTTCATAGTAAATTTTTAAAGAATTAATATTTCGGTGGAAACTTAAATTAAAATAATTGAAACTTTTAACAAAATTTTAAAATTTTTTTACATTTGGCAATCATATTTCCATTAACATAATATTTTAAAAGTAACGAAAACATCACTTCGGTGCGTGCTCAGTCCAACTTCGCGCAATTTCCACCAAAACGCGCCCGGTTGGCAAGAAAGATATGGGGAAGCACTATCTTATGCTTGGATTAGCGTTCTAGCCCTCAAGAAGCACCTTTTTTGGGTAAGAACGCACGAAAACATCNAACATCATTTCGGCGCATACTCAATCTAGTTTCGTTTCAATTGCACCGAAACGTGCCCGGTTGGCAATAAAGGCATGAGGAGGCACTTTCTCTTGTTCGGATTAGCGTTCTAGCCCAAATGAACCACTTTAGGTTCATTTGTTAAGAAGAGAATAGCTGTTCTTCCCTCATTATTTAGGTTCATTTGTATGTCACAAGGAACAATTAGAATAGCACCTTAGGTTTAACAAATGAAGTACTATGAACCCTACATAGTACAAATAGTGAAGTTCACTTTAGGAAGTACTACTGGTAATATCCATGGAAGTCATATATGTGTAAAACGACACCATGGTATCATATTTGAATATGATAAGAACCACTGTAGCTGGTATCAAGGTGAAGAATATGAGCTAACAATGTAGAAATTACTTCGGTTAGTGGGCACGTATATATATATACTAAGATATATGTTAGGTGCTAAGAATGCATGGAGCGTCATTTCGGCGCACACCGCGTACAATTTGGTTAAAGTTGCGCCGAAACGTGCTTGGTTGGCAAGAAGCACGTTCTCATGCTTGGATTAACGTTCTAGCCCTCAAGAAGCACACTTCGTGTTAAGAATGAACTCAAAGGTCATTCCGGTGCATGCTTTCGTCTAAATTGCAACAAAACGTGCCCGGCTGGCAAGAAAGGCATGATGAAGCACTTTCTCATGTCTCGATTTGCATGCTCGCCCTGAGGGGCCACTTTAGGCGTTAAGAATGCACGAAGACATCATTTGGGTGCATACTCAGTCCAAGTTCGTCCAAAAAGAACCACTTTAGGTCTTAAGAATGCACGAAAAGGTCATTTTGGCGTGCACTGAGTCCAATTTGATTGAAGTTACACCAAAACGTTCCCGGTTGGCAAGAAAGACGTGGGGAAGCACTTTCTCATGTCTCGATTACCGTGCACGCCCGAGACAACCACTTTGGGTGCTGAGAGTGCACGAATACGTCATTTCGGTGCGCACTTAGTCCAATTCGGTTAAAGTTGCACCAAAACGTGCTCGGTTGACAAGAAACACATGGGAACCACTTTCTCGTGTGTGGATTAGCGTTCTAGCCCAAAGGAACTACTTTTGGTGCTAAGAATGCACGAGTACGTGGTTTCGGTGCACATTGAAGGTCAAATTTGGCTAACGTAGCAACAAAACGTGCTCGGTTGGCAAGAAAGACATAGGGATGCACTTTCTCATGCTTGGATTAGCGTTCTAAGCCTAAAAGAAGCACATTTCGTGTTAGGATGGAACAAAAGTGTCTTTTCGGTGCATACTCACTCCAACCTGGTCAAAGTTGCACCAAAACGTGCCCGGTTGGCAAGGAAGGGATGAGGAAGCACTCTCTAATGTCTCGATTAGCGTGCTAGCCCTCAGGAACCACTTTAGGTGTTAAGAAGGAACGAAAACTTCGTTTCGGTGCACACTCGGTACGATTTGGTTCAAGTTGCACCAAAAGATTGTATTGTCGGATGCCGAACCGGTTACTACCTTGAAACTAATATATTAGTTACATCCAGGAGTGTACACATGGTTAAAATGTTCTTTGTGTAATCACTCCAAAAGTGGAATAGCGTGCTCAAAGACTTTACTTCCTCATAACTGTAGATTATCTTTAGGTTTTGTCTACAATCTAACAAAATAAAGAAGCACTTGAAAACGTAATCCTACAATATTGTAGACTTTACTTTGATTATCAATATTTGACAAAGATGATCAATCCAACAATACGCATAGACCTTTGAATACGCATAGACAGTATCAAAGTGTTGTTGCCTTAATCACCCCTTAATTTAACTTTGTCTAACAATGTAGATGTAACTGTTATGATGCCAAGATAATTATCAAAGTACTATTAAAAAAAAAAAACTAATAGATATATGAGCTAATTTAGCAGATTAGAACCTAAAGTGAACTGTTATATGAGCTAGTTTAGGTTAAATTAGCTCATATATTTTGACATCGTATGGCAAATTCCATTCCTCTGCGCGTCAACGACACCATGGTATCATATGTTGGTATCACTTTAAGGCAATTCGATCATCGTGTTTTGATGAATATATAGATAAAGAGAAAGCAAACAACAAGTGGGGTGGTTTTAGGTGAAGATGTTTTGACAATGGTGCTAGAGCCCTTCATGGATCACTGTCTCATTGTTGGGCTTCTTGTTGTGTATGGTCTCATCAACTGTAAAATGTGAAAGCTTGGAAGCAGACTTAATGGTCATGTTGTACTGAAATAGTAACTACTAGTTATCGAGGATGTGCATGTGAGTGGCGTTTCCCCGCTTCTTTTTCATAGAAAAACATGGAGTATATTTAGGACTGTAATTTGTAAATTATCCAAATGATGAATAGAGATTTAAGACTGCAATTGGTGAACTTAAACAATTATTTCAAATGGGCTCCAATTTTGTGTCAAATCCTGGAAAACTAAACTTTGAGGTGTTTGTCTATTCAAAATTGTTGATTTGTGTAACAACTTCACATTTAATTTAATCTACATGTTACAATTTAATCTAGTCTGTTTTAAAGTTAAAATTCAATCTAATCCAACCGAATTATCTTTTTTCAAGTGAAAAAAAAATCCAGTCATATTGATCCAATACATTAAAGTCGTTGAAACCAATCAAATTAATTAAAGAGATAAATGCATCATTAGTCCACGAACTTTATCATTTTTCCCAATTTAGTCCACTAATTAATTTTCGTACCACATTAGTCCACAAATTCAATTTCNACGTCGTGTTTAGCTGTTGAAGACTAAACCGGCGTCGTTCGGTTCGCACATCGTTTATAGCCTTATTTGCGTCGTTTTGTACAACACAACATCATAACATCGCCATAATACGATATTACCTTCAGCTTAAGTCCTTAAACACTGGGATCGGTATCTTTTTATCACGACAGTTAGGTTACCGGCAAATTCGCATGCCTTTAATTTTCTCTCATATTTTCCCGAGATAGTGACGAGCCACGAAACCCCCCACGTACGTTTTAATGTGGTGGAGATCAGCCTCGTTCATTCTCGACAAACAACAAAACGACGCCGCAGTGGCCACCAAACCCGAGTCCCTCATCCTTTCCTCCCCGCCACCACAGTCCCCGTCCATGGCCGACGCTCTGCAAAGCCCTAATGTAAACATCTCCGCCTACTATCAGACGCGGGCGGCTCACCACGGCGTCGTCACCAGCGACTAGCTAGCTCAGGCCAGGCCGCCGTGGGCCGCAACCCCGATGACCAAGGCCCAATCGAAACTGAGGCTGATGCCAAGTCCAAGTCCGCTTCTAGTTCCGATTCCGGCAAGCCATTCAGCGTCATCGAGGAGTTCAACAACTGGCGGAAGCAGCCCGATTTGGCGGAGGCCGTGGCGGCCATTCGGGCCTTGGCGTCTGTCATCCGGTCCAGTGAGGCCACCACTATGATGGAGCTCGAAATTGAGCTCAAGAAGGCCTCCGACTCTCTTAAAGTGAGTTTCTTTTTCAGCCCCATGCTATGCTCTGTTTGTTTCACTGGAAAGTAGTCTCTGTGATAGTTCAACTTTTTTGGGAAATTTGTTCAGTTTGGGAACAAGTGTATATATATGTAAGAATCAGAATTTGGTCTTTCTGAAGATACCCCCATTAAAATTATGGACCCTTAATTACAATGCATTTTTGTGAATTTTGGGCGCTTGAAATTGGCACAAGAAAACTGTAATGTTTGGGCATTATGATTTGATTCTCTGAAATAAGCAAGCCATAGCAACATGATAGATTTTCTGAAAGAAGCTATCAATTTACATGTGAACTTCACTATTTAGTTTGTTTATTCAACTTTAGGCGAAAGAGAGAGAGAGAGAGAGAGAGACCATTTTTTCGGCGAGAGAGAAAAGCATTGTTGGCTTAACTCGAACCTCGGCTGCCAACCTAAACACTGAATAACCTCAACCCACTCTGACCGATGGCTGTGCGAGCGGTGGCAGGTTGAGCCCATAATCGACCCAAGCCGACTGCCACCCACCCCTAGTTTTTTAGATAAAATCACAAATTTAGTTCAGGTTGAGCCCATACTCAGTCGATCCACCTTGCATTTTTTAAACTTGGGTTTTTGCTCAATGTACCTACTATTATTACCAAATATATCCTTGATAACTCAAAAGTTAAACCCACAATTTTGTTTGGTAGGTTACCAACAAACATTTGAAGGTTGTTCGATAAGTAGCTACAGAAACATTGATAAAATGTTCAATAATTGTATACCGATCAATACTCCGGGAAAAAAAATGTTCTCAAACTTGAAATTGAGAGAAGGTAAGGAAATAGGTTATGATTAACATGGATCAAAGGTTTAATCCCTTTCAAAATAAAAAGGATATTACTCCGGGAAACTCGAAACTTGGTAATCAAGCTCAATCAAATATTCCTGGTCGGCTAAAAAAGCTCAATCAAATATTTTCTTAGGACAAAAGACTGCTCAATTATACGCTCAATTTTCTCTTTATATTGGTTGGATATACAATGATAGCGGCATTGTCATTGTCGTATACAAGCATAAAATAACTACATTACTTTGATAGAACAAAGTATTCTAACTCACTCAAATATTAACTCCGAAAAAAAAAAAAACACAAAGCCTTAATTGTATGTCAATGACTATGTTGAATGGGGTTGAAAGCTACAGCAATAAGGGGACTTAGAATAGCTGCTTTGCCAAAATTTGAACCTAAAGTGGTTCATTTGGTTCATATATCCAAATCACATCAAGAGCTATGATTTTCAATTTGAACCTAAAGTTGTGGTCGGGAACTAAAAAGATCCACTAATCTTTTTGAAGGCATAAGACCAGAAGGTTTTAGTCCACCATGGATGCTAATATCACCGAAAACCCCATTTCGGTGCCTCCTCAACCCAATCTCGTTTCTATTGCACCAAAACGTCCCCGGTTGGCAACAAGGACATGAGGAACCACTTTCTCTTGTTTGGATTAGCGTTCTAGCCCCAACGAAGCAGTTTAGGTGCTAAGAATGCATGGAACGTCATTTCGGTGCACACTGTGCACGACTTTGTTCAAGTTGCGCCAAAACGTGCGCGCTTGGCAAGAAGCACGTTCTCATGCTTGGATTAGCGTTCTAGCCCTCAAGAAGCACATTTTGCGTTAAAGAGTAACTAAAACCTCACTTCAGTGCACACTTAGTCTACTTTCGTCTAAATTGCATCAAAACCTGCCCGATTGGCAAGAAGAACATGAGGACGCACGTTCTCATGTCTCGATTAGCGTGCCTGCCCTAAAGAACCACTTTAGGTGTTCAGAATGCACGAAAACAACATTTCTCATGCTTGGATTAACATTCTAGCCCTAAAGAAGCACATTTCGTGTTTAGAAGGCACGAAAACATCATTTCGGTGCATACTCAATCCAATTTCGTGCAACTTCCACCAAAACGTGCCCGGTTGGCACAAAAGATGTGGGGAAGCACTTTCTCACTCCTGGATTAGCGTTCTAGCCCTCAAGAAGCGCATACTTTTGATAAGAACGCACAAAAACCCCATTTCGGTGCCTCCTCAACCCAATCTCGTTTCTATTGCACCAAAACGTCCCCGGTTGGCAACAAGGACATGAGGAACCACTTTCTCTTGTTTGGATTAGCGTTCTAGCCCCAACGAAGCAGTTTAGGTGCTAAGAATGCATGGAACGTCATTTCGGTGCACACTGTGCACGACTTTGTTCAAGTTGCGCCAAAACGTGCGCGCTTGGCAAGAAGCACGTTCTCATGCTTGGATTAGCGTTCTAGCCCTCAAGAAGCACATTTTGCGTTAAAAAGTAACTAAAACCTCACTTCAGTGCACACTCAGTCTACTTTCGTCTAAATTGCATCAAAACCTGCCCGGTTGGCAAGAAGAACATGAGGACGCACGTTCTCATGTCTCGATTAGCGTGCCTACCCTAAAGAACCACTTTAGGTGTTCAGAATGCGCGAAAACAACATTTCTCATGCTTGGATTAGCATTCTAGCCCTAAAGAAGCACATTTCGTGTTTAGAAGGCACGAAAACATCATTTCGGTGCGTACTCAATCCAATTTCGTGCAACTTCCACCAAAACGTACCCGGTTGGCACGAAAGATGTGGGGAAGCACTTTCTCACTCCTGGATTAGCGTTCTAGCCCTCAAGAAGCGCATGCTTTTGATAAGAACGCACGAAAACCCCATTTGGCATAAATTAGTTCCTGGCCGCTCGTGTAACCCTAAAATTTCAATAGCCGACATGTTAGCTATTAACCACCATGGAGAAAGTGAATATTAATTGAAATACACAATTAGAATAGCTATAATTCAGTGCATACCCAAAAGTGGTTCAAAGAGAATAGCTACAGCAAAGGAGAAAGTGTTATTCATTAATATTCACACCCTCACTTGAGGTCTTAAGAACGCACGAAATTGTCATTCGGTGCACACTGGGTCCAATTCGATTAAACTTGCACCCAAATGTTCTCCGTTGAAAAGAATGACATGGGGAAGCACTCTCTCATGTCACGATAAGCGTTCAAGCCCCAAAGAACAACTTTAGGTTCTAAGAGTGTACCAATACGTCATTTCGGTGCGTACTCAGTCTAACTTGGTCCAAATTGCACCAAAACGTGCCCCATTGGCAAGAAAGAGGTGAGGAAGCACTCTCTAATGTCTCGATTAGCGTGCTAGTCCTAAAGAACCACTTTGGGTGTTAGGAATGAACGAAGACGTCGTTTCGGTGCGCACCCTGTACAATTTGGTTGAAGTTGCACCAAAACGTTATCGGTTGGCAAGAAACACGTGGGGAAGCACTTGCTCATGCTTCGATTAGCATTCTAGCCCTAAAGAAGCACGTTTCGTGTTTAGAAGGCACGAAAACATCATTTCGGTGCGTACTCAATCCAACTTCGTGCAAGTTCCACCAAAACGTGCCCGGTTGGCAAGAAAGATGTGGGGAAGCACTTTCTCACCCTTGGATTAGCGTTCTAGCCCTCAAGAAGCGCATGCTTTTGAAAAGAACGCACGAGGTTTCGGTGCCTCCTCAACCCAATCTCGTTTCAATTGCACCAAAACGTACCCGGTTCGCAACAAGGACATGAGGAACCACTTTCTCTTGTTTTCTCATGCTTCGATTAGCATTCTAGCCCTAAACAACCACGTTTCGTGTTTAGAAGGCACGAAAACATCATTTCGGTGCGTACTCAATCCAACTTCGTGCAAGTTCCACCAAAACGTGCCCGGTTGGCAAGAAAGATGTGGGGAAGCACTTTCTCACCCTTGGATTAGCGTTCTAGCCCTCAAGAAGCGCATGCTTTTGATAAGAACGCACGAAAACCCCATTTCGGTGCCTCCTCAACCCAATCTCGTTTCAATTGCACCAAAACGTCCCCGGTTGGCAACAAGGACATGAGGAACCACTTTCTCTTGTTTGGATTAGCGTTCTAGCCCCAACGAAGCAGTTTAGGTGCTAAGAATGCATGGAACGTCATTTCGGTGCACACTGTGCACGACTTTGTTCAAGTTGCGCCAAAACGTGCGCGCCTGGAAAGAAGCACGTTCTCATGCTTGGATTAACGTTCTAGCCCTCAAGAAGCACATTTTGCGTTAAAAAGTAACTAAAACCTCATTTCAGTGCACACTCAGTCTGCTTTCGTCTAAATTGCATCAAAACCTGCCCGGTTGGCAAGAAGAACATCAGGACGCACGTTCTCTTGTCTCGATCAGCGTGCCTGCCCTAAAGAACCACTTTAGGTGTTAAGAATGCGCGAAAACAACATTTCGGTGCGTACTAAGTCCAAATTCGTCCAAATCGCACCAAAACCTCCTTGGTGGGCAAGAAAGACATATGGAAGCAGTTTCTCATGTCAAGATATTAGCGTGCTAACCCTAAGGAACCACTTGAGGTCTTAAGAACGCACGAAATTGTCATTTCGGTGCACACTGAGTCCAATTCGATTAAACTTGCACCCAAATGTTCTCCGTTGAAAAGAATGACATGGGGAAGCACTCTCTCATGTCACGATAAGCGTTCAAGCCCCAAAGAACAACTTTAGGTGCTAAGAGTGCACCAATACGCCTTTTCGGTGCGTACTCAGTCTAACTTGGTCCAAATTGCACCAAAACGTGCCCCATTGGCAAGAAAGAGGTGAGGAAGCACTCTCTAATGTCTCGATTAGCGTGCTAGTCCTAAAGAACCACTTTGGGTGTTAGGAATGAACGAAGACGTCGTTTCGGTGCGCACCCTGTACAATTTGGTTGAAGTTGCACCAAAACGTTATCGGTTGGCAAGAAACACGTGGGGAAGCACTTGCTCATGCTTCGATTAGCATTCTAGCCCTAAACATGCACGTTTCGTGTTTAGAAGGCACGAAAACATCATTTCGGTGCGTACTCAATCCAACTTGGTGCAAGTTCCACCAAAACGTGCCCGGTTGGCAAGAAAGATGTGGGGAAGCACTTTCTCACCCTTGGAGTAGCGTTCTAGCCCTCAAGAAGCGCATGCTTTCGATGAGAACGCACGAAAACCCCATTTCGGTGCCTCCTCAATCCAATCTCGTTTCAATTGCACCAAAACGTCCCCGGTTGGCAACAAGGACATGAGGAACCACTTTCTCTTGTTTGGATTAGCGATCTAGCCCCAACGAAGCAGTTTAGGTGCTAAGAATGCATGGAACGTCATTTCGGTGCACACTGTGCACGACTTTGTTAAAGTTGCGCCAAAACGTTCGCGGTTGGCAAGAAGCACATTCTCATACTTGGATTAACGTTCTAACCCTCAAGAAGCACATTGTGCGTTAAAACGTAAATAAAAGCTCATTTCAGTGCACACTCAGTCTACTTTCGTCTAAATTGCATCAAAACCTGCCCGGTTGGCCAGAAGAACATGAGGACGCACGTTCTCTTGTCTCAATCAGTGTGCCTGCCCTAAAGAACCACTTTAGGTGTTAAGAATGCGCGAAAACAACATATCGGTGCGTACTAAGTCCAAATTCGTCCAAATCGCACCAAAACCTCCTTGGTGGGCAAGAAAGACATATGGAAGCAGTTTCTCATGTCAAGATATTAGCGTGCTAACCCTAAGGAACCACTTGAGGTCTTAAGAACGCACGAAATTGTCATTTCGGTGCACACTGAGTCCAATTCGATTAAACTTGCACCCAAATGTTCTCCGTTGAAAAGAAGGACATGGGGAAGCACTCTCTCATGTCACGATAAGCATTCAAGCCCAAAAGAACAACTTTAGGTGCTAAGAATGCACCACTACGTCGTTTCGGTGCGTAGTCAGTCTAACTTGGTCCAAATTGCACCAAAACGTGCCCCATTGGCAAGAAAGAGGTGAGGAAGCACTCTCTAATGTCTCGATTAGCGTGCTAGTCCTAAAGAACCACTTTGGGTGTTAGGAATGAACGAAGACGTCGTTTCGGTGCGCACCCTGTACAATTTGGTTGAAGTTGCACCAAAACATTATCGGTTGGCAAGAAACACGTGGGTAAGCACTTGCTAATGCTTGGATTAGCATTCTAGCCCTAAAGAAGCACATTTCGTATTTGGAAGGCACGAAAACATCATTTCTGTGCGTACTCAATCCAACTTCGTGCAAGTTCCACCAAAACGTGGCCGGTTGGCAAGAAAGATGTGGGGAAGCACTTTCTCACCCTTGGATTAGCGTTCTAGCCTCAAGAAGCGCATGCTTTAGTTGAGAACGCACGAAAACCCCATTTCGGTGCCTCCTCAACCCAATCTCGTTTCAATTGCACCAAAACGTCCCCGGTTGGCAACAAGGACANACTTTCTCTTGTTTGGATTAGTGTTCTAGCCCCAACGAACCAGTTTAGGTGTTCAGAATGCATGGAACGTCTTTTCGGTGCACGCTGTGCACGACTTTGTTAAAGTTGCGCCAAAACGTGCGCGGTTGGCAAGAAGCACGTTCTTTTGCTTGGATTAACGTTCTAGCCATCAAGAAGCACATTTTGCGTTAAAAAGTAACTAAAACCTCATTTCAGTGCACACTCAGTCTATGTTCGTCTAAATTGCATGAAAACCTGCCCGGTTGGCCAGAAGAACATGAGGACGCACGTTCTCTTGTCTTGATCAGCGTGCCTGCCCTAAAGAACCACTTTAGGTGTTAAGAATGCGCGAAAACAACATTTCGGTGCGTACTAAGTCCAAATTCGTCCAAATCGCACCAAAACCTCCTTGGTGGCCAAGAAAGACATATGGAAGCACTTTCTCATGTCTAGATATTAGCGTGCTAAGCCTAAGGAACCACTTGAGGTCTTAAGAATGCACGAAATTGTCATTTCGGTGCACACTGAGTCCAATTCGATTAAACTTGCACCCAAATGTTCTCCGTTGAAAAGAATGACATGGGGAAGCACTCTCTCATGTCACGATAAGCGTTGAAGCCCCAAAGAACAACTTTCGGTGCTAAGAGTGTACCAATACGTCATTTCGGTGCGTACTCAGTCTAACTTGGTCCAAATTGCACCAAAACGTGCCCCATTGGCAAGAAAGAGGTGAGGAAGCACTCTCTAATGTCTCGATTAGCGTGCTAGTCCTAAAAAAGCACTTTGGGTGTTAGGAATGAACGAAGACGTCGTTTCGGTGCGCACCCTGTACAATTTGGTTGAAGTTGCACCAAAACGTTATCGGTTGGCAAGAAACACGTGGGGAAGCACTTGCTCATGCTTGGATTAGCATTCTAGCCCTAAAAAAGCACATTTCGTGTTTCGAAGGCACGAAAACATCATTTCGGTGTGTACTCAATCCAACTTCGTGCAAGTTCCACCAAAATGTGCCCGGTTGGCAAGAAAGATGTGGGGAAGCAATTTCTCACCCTTGGATTAACGTTCTAGCCCTCAAGAAGCGCATGCTTTTGATGAGAACGCACGAATGGGATCTGGTGCATTAGTGCTGGTATGATCGCACCCAGAAACTTGGAAATCAAGAAAACGAGTGATACGGACCCCTCTCCTTTATTGGAACATAGAGGTGGTTCCTCTACTTTGGATAAATGTGGGGTGAAGGATGATAAAGGGAAGTCGGGCTGGAGTACTATCATTAATCCTATTGAAGTGGTAGGGGCAGTCCGCAATTTTCAAGGGGAGAGTAACTCTTGTGCCATTCAATTGGAGGATGATCCTAAATCTCCAGCCCCTCTGATCACCTCTATCAGTCCTTTCAATGTGCTATAG
>QANT01006979.1:16173-51313 GCA_003254885.1 Purshia tridentata | reverse complement strand
CAAAGCGCTCCATTTGTTGCTCTCTAATGATACTGCATAAAGACATAACTCACTAACATAAAATTGTGCGCATATGATTATTATTTTTTTTTTTAATTGCGTTAATTTTTTACGTGCAACATGTAAATTAAATTTTCAACGACTATCATGTTCACTTAAATGTTTAATGTAACATTTACATATATAACCAAGTTGGTATCCATCTCTATTGTAATCTAGAGTTGTTAGTCAGCTACTAGTCCCTTGCATAAGACAAACCTATTTGATCAGGCCAATATTCATGCATATTTAAATCTATCCAACTCTCTAAGATCATACCATCCACCACTTCAGGATTTAGAACATGAGGGGGAAATATAAAGTTAACATCGACAAACTAGAAAGCCGCAATCATTCATATGCAGCTCAGGAAAAATGAATCAGCAAAGAAAATCGAGTCATCTTCGAATTAGCTTCGTACCATCCACCACTTCAGGATTTAGAACATGAGAGGTAAAATATAAAGTTAACATCTAACTAGAAAGCCGCAATCATTCATATGCAGCTCAGGAAAAATGAATCAGCAAAGAAAATCGAGTCATCTTCGAATTAGCTTCGCTAAAAACCTGGTTCAGAAGATGAAATTTGGAAAAATCACCAAGTTCCAGCTAAGAACACATAGGGTAGAAAATAGAAATGCCATCTTTAATGGCTTTTAACACAATGGTGTCATTTATTAAATAGTAGCACTTGAGCACTGCCCAAAACACATTAACCATGACTTAAAAGCAATCTTTATTTAAAAAGAGTGTAATGGACATGGATACTTAAAAAACAAGCACCAAGTTCGTTTAATATAAGATGTGAGCTACTTAATGCAGCATGTTTAGTACCGTCCAATAAAGATTAATCCTCTTCACCATAAATGAACTACAAATTGACCATCATGAGAATAGGAGGAGCAGATACTTCATTGCAAAGCAAGGAGGTAGTGCTTAGGCATTCAACATGCCAGAGTTCTTCCTGCACTCAGCCAACATGTCCATGTAGAACTGGCACTTGCTGATATCACTTCCAAAGTTGTTGACGCACTACAACAAAAGCAAATAAGCAGAATTTAGTAGTGAAGCCACTTTCATTTCAACACATGCTAATCCAATCCAAGTGCATTGCAAAAAGAGACGCACATATAAATGTATATTATTATTAGAAGGCAAAAACAGGTCTTATGGCCAAATAACCCAAAATGTAAACTAAACCAAAATTAACTACTTTGTTCAAAAGTTATAAAGCCAAACCTTATCCAAGGATTAAGACCATCATACCCTCATCTTGCCTATGGAAAAAGGTATAATAGTCCTTCACCATTCCCAAAGGACTTGGTTTTCTAACTTCTGAAAGAGTTATCTATGTACAACAGTTTCCATTTTCAGATTATCTCGCCACAGAAAACTAGAAAAGAAAATCCATGTCAAAACATCAGGGCACTGTTCTGAAAAGAATTTGTAAAATAAACATTACTGCCTAAAGAAAGACCATTACACCCTCATCTTGTGTATGCAGAAAAGGGATAATGGTTCTTCACTGTGCCAAAAGGGCTTAGTTTTCTAACTTCTGAAAGAATAATTTTTGCGAAACAGTCCCCTTTTAGAAAATTTCACCATTAAAATAAAACGAAAAATCCATGCAAACATCAGAGCCCTATTCTAAAGAGAGATTGTTAGGAAAAAAAAAAAAGAACTTTCAATGGAAATTCTTAAAAGGAATTCTGTACTCATATAATGGTGTAACAAAGAGAAATTAATTCCAATTCTAAAAAGAACATTCAGTACTACGAAGCAGTATTCATGCCCCAAGAATACAGAAAGTCAATAGAGGATATGTGACAACCAAGAGAAAATGAAGTTATCAAAATGCAATTAATGCAAGAGAGAGGAAGGTTTCAATAAAAACTGGAAAATGTAGGAGTGATTTGTCGCATACAGAACAAAAAAAAAATATATTTAATATGCATGAAAAAGAAAGTAAATGAGAGTTAAAAGAAACAGAATTTTGCGTACATCTTGGAATGCCTTGGAGTGGATATTGCATGCATCAGAGCCACCCATGCTGCTAGAGATGGGTGTTCCAGAAGCAACAGCCTCAGAGACAACAGTTTCATGTTGAATAGTGCGAGGACCCATCACAGCATCCACAGCCCTGTGTGCCACAGCACTTCCAGTTCCAAAAGCCATTCCTGCAACAGGGGAGGGGAAACAATATGACTTCCACCACGAATTTTAATGTTCATACATGCACCATCATTAAGAAACCAAATGCAAATGTAACAGCTAACACAACAAAACTAAGTTTCTTTAAGTACCCTGAGCTATGGTTGATCCAATGCCTCCTAGCATAGATCCACCACTTCCACTCTGAGCAGGAGCTGGAGGAGGAGCCTGGCGAACTGCATCAAAGCAGAGAAATAACATAATAACAAGAGAAGAGGTCAATAACACATCAGCTCAGGAAAAGCATATTATTACAATATAAGTTAGGTTAACTATAACGTGTGATATTAGTACCTGGCTGAGGAGGGTTACGTACGGGACGAGGAGCTGCACGAGCAGATCGACCTGAAAAAGGAGTCAAAGCACATTAAAACTGTGTATCCACCAACAATAAATCGAGAAGACAAGTGTATATCTGAATATAACAATACATGAAAACATCCAACACACACCGCCATTATTAACAAGAATAAGGTCTGAAATTGCTTGGTAAGTAAATTTCATTACCCTAAGATCTCTCCCCCCCCCNCCCCCCCCCCCCCCCCCCAAAAAAAAATTACAAAAGAACTCAGCTAGCATAGCACATAATCACATAACATAGGTTCATGTTGTGTTATATCTCACATGGATATTCCATTGCTATGAACTTTGAAACAACAAGCAGAGTATACCAAAGAAAACATTCAAAACTAATGCCCAAAATATACAACTTATGTGTACATAAATAAATATGCATAAAGTATTTTCATGCGATATTATTAGACTACTCAACCTGAAAATTAAGACCAAAAATATGACAAAAAATTGGTCATAAGCTCTACACTAAACCCTTTGTTTCAATTCTAAAAAAAATGTAAAAAATAAACTTATGAAAAAAAAATTAAAACCCTAGAAATTCCCATTCCCTTGGAAATTAAAAGCCTAAAGAAAACTGATCGAATAACAAAACCCAATCAATCATATACAAGAAAGAGACATGAAGTTCCTTCATTTCATGTCCTGAGTTTTCAGAACAAGTCCAAAACCCTAGAAATCAACGAAACTAAATGGAAACCAAATAGATTAATCTACAACATTAGGGATTAGGGATCTGAAGAAAGGGAACGGAGAGTACTGACCTCCTGCGCTTCGGCGAGCCATGTCGGTTGATTAGGGAATTGAGGCGGCGAGAAGAGAATGCAAGGTTGACAATAATGCGAGTCTGAAAAAGCTATCTGAATTTCCCAAAAGCCCTCAAGATGCTAGTAATATACTCAAGAGATTCTGATCAGGTGCGGGCAAAGCTAGGAAGATTAAAAACGTGTCGGTTTCTTAGTGTTGAAAGTTGAAGGTCTTCATTGGAATTTTGACTTTTAATATAATTATCACTGCTGACTGGTTTTGACTGATTAGGGGATGCCCGCCGTGGTTGTGTGAGATTAGGTTGACCATACGATTGGAACTATCTAGAACAGAAACATAAAGGGTTAATTTAATTAAATATCACACTTTAATACATAATAAGCTTTTTTAACCCTCTTCTTTTAAAATTTATATTTCTAACCCTTTTACATTTTTTCATATTTTTTCGGACCAAAATACCTTTTATGTATAAGATTTTTACATTTTTCTCATAAACCCTCAAACTTTTATCAATATGGATATTTTATATGTCTAAAAAAGTTAAAGACATGTTTGACAATGTTTTTAAAATTGCCAAAAACGCTTTCAATGTGAACAGCTGATAGTAGAAAGCTACAATTTTCTTTCCTTTTCACAGTCTCATATTTCATACACCAGTGTATTTTAGGGTGTTTTGTCCTATAAAAATATATTGTCCTCCCTTTTCTTTTCCAGTATGCTATATATTGATGTCATAATATGCAGTTGTAAATATTGCTTGCTTTTTGAAAACCTGTCTTTTACACTCGAATTCTTTGTAGACAGTAACCAATTTTAAAGTTCTGGTTGTCTTTTGTGCTGAAATGATTTCTTGATGTTTTATCTAAATTATTGTTACCAATAGGCTGGTCTTGGGGATCTCCTCCTCTCTGTTCCCTCCAAACATTCATTCAAAGTACTCTGAAGGTAAATATGGTTTTACCTACTCTCTATCTTCTTTGGCTTTCTTCATGAATGTTATATAAGGGATAATTTTAGTAAAATGACTTATATATCTTAATTTCAGTTAAGATTCTATTAATATTCTCTTTACACCCATATGTTTAGATTTTAAAATGAATTTTTAAATCAGGAGATATTCGTCCTCAAATTTGGATACCTAACTGGTTCTTCATGTTTTTACAAAATAATTCAAATTTTTATAATATTATCTTTACATAAGATTTTATTTAATAAAAGTCTTTAATTAGAACAAACGAATAGTTATTATCCTTAATTTGATCAAAATATTAATAGAGTCCTCAAATGAAATTAGGGATATCGTTAAAAACCTTTTACTAAAATTTTCCTATGTTATTATAATTCGTGTCTTTTACCTTGTATGTTAAATGTGTTGTGTGCATGTTTAAACTAATCAGTGGTATCACATATTTCTTGTTGAAAACAACAACTTCTATAATGGTTTAGGGGAAACAATTATTGAAGAAATGTCAACAACTAATGGCAGTGGAGCAACTCTTCACTATTGACTCTCTTGCCCCGGGTGGAATGAATCTCAGAATTCATATGAACATGAACATTGTGCCATTGACTCTTCAAGTCTTGCAGTTATGGACATAATATTTTTTATCTATTAAAGAAAAATTGTTGATTTTTGAAGAATTGTTTTGAGTTATTTTTGTGAATCATTTAATTTCTTGAAGAAATACAACAAGCAAATATGTAGCTCAAATCTTATGTATGTGCTTGATACTTTTAGAGAATGTACGGTTTGTAGAAAATACTTTTCGCAAATCAATTCTTATGCATTTTTCATGAGGGAAAAGAATCTAAGATTTTCATTCATATGTTTGATAATGCTAGGAAAATAAACCAAGAAATATCATTTTATTTTCATTCTCATGTTTAATTTGTGCATAAATAATAAATAAAATGGTCTTAATAAAACATCATTAAAGCTTTTCAATGGGAAGGGAAAACCAAACTTAAGCTTACCAATTATATATGGAAAAGGAATTATTGTTTCATTCTTAAGCTTCCAAAACTCAATATAAAGAAAATAAAGAAGGATTTCTAGCTAGGAAGAAAAATACCCATTAAAACAACAACAAAAATCCCAATCTACTAGAAAAGAAGAAGAATTTGAATAGCAATGAAGTGGAAACGACAACAAGAAGAAAAAATTTGTAAGAAAATAAGAAGATTGATTTAACATGTTATATTGGAGCAAGTAGATGAAATAAAAAGCGGAGAATATGACGTCAAGACTCAAGTTTTATTTGTGTAGGGCATTTTTGGATTTTCAAACAAAATGTAAGGGCATTTTGGGCCTTTAATGAATCTCATTTCTCCAAAATCAGAAATCTCATTCCTGATTTCATATGAGTCTAACATCCATTTCCATTCTCTATATGTAAGTAAACAAAAGAATTTGAATGATTCTCATTCCTCTCATTCCCACTTAGGGTCTCATTATGATTCTTGCTTATTTTAATTACAGTTTAGTAAATATGCCCAATGTCAAAGCCTCACATTCAAATTATACACAAAATTTACCCTGTTTTTAATTACAAACTTCAAAAGTATAATAAAAAAATGGGATGGAAAATACTTTCAGACCGTATAACCCCTTTTTGAATATACTACTTTTTTTTTGTTTGGCCAAAGAATATAGTACTTTTAGTTATGAATGAAAGTCGATATTAATTTTTAAGTGCGAGTGAAAGTGAAGTAATGAAGTCAAAAGATAGCAGAGACATGGGTTAGTTGAACTTGGAAAGGCCAGTGTTACGTGGGGTATTAATATATATTTTTTAATCCCATTTTGGTCCTAATTTTAAGCTCAAGAAGGTAAGGATAAATTTTGTTCAGTTAATTAAATTGGTAGGGTCAAATCGACAACCTATTCGATAGGTTCGGTGTGGCATATTTGCAACTGTATTCTACCCCACGAGTTTGGTTAATTTAAATTCTTAACTTGGATCATTTTAATTTTGTTTTTAACTGGTCCCATTAACTTTTATAAAATTCTAATGTAAAAGATCCAAATTTCAAAATATTTGAGGCCCAAATTTTTTAAAAACTGGATTTTGGCAAAATTTAGTTCTAATATAAACAAAAGCCCAAGTTTATAGGCTTTTACCGTACAATATTTAAAGGTCAACCTAATAGCAATATAACATGATTAATAAACTAAAAGCATAGAGTTGGTTTGGATCGATTTTATCAATGATTTGAAGTTGTGAAAATGAATCATTTGGTTTGGTTCAGTATTTAACCGAACCAAAAAAAAAAATCAAACATAATCTTAAGGTTCAATTTGGTCAATTTTCTAGTTAGGAATGCCTACTTTATTGAGTATAATCGATATAACGTAATGTGGTGTAACAAATTCAATATTTAAGGGTAATATTAGATGATAGATTTATATTTATAAAATATAATATTAATAACATCCATTCATATTATACTACATGATAATGATAATGTATCGATTATACAAAATAATTTCCCAAGAATGAGAGGGGAATGAGAGGAGGGAGGGAGAGTGACAAAAATGTCCATGAAAAGTTGGGTGTCCTTATTAATCACAACTGTGTCCGCATTAATCAGCAATCACATTATAAAATTAAGGACAAACACGTAACTTTCTAAAGTTTAAGAACCAAAGTGTAATGATTCCTAAAATCCAAAACCATTATTGTAATTAACCCAAAAAATCCTCCTCCTCCCGTCACCTCCTCCTCTCCATTGGACTAAAAGTCTAAAACAGCTCAAAACTCGAAGGCTCCAGTCACGCGAAAATCAAATCAAATCAAACTCTCTCTCTCTCTCTCTCTCCAAGAAATTTCCAAAAACCCTAGGACTTCACCGTCCAGTTCGATCCAGTCCAACCATGGCTGAAGAGCCCTCAGTGGCGCCACCACAACCACCTTCTTCTTCTTCAGCTTCGCCCCTCGGGAACTCCGTGATCCCAATAGTGAACAAGCTCCAGGACATCTTTGCGCAGCTCGGTTCCCAATCCACCATCGAGCTCCCTCAGGTGGCTGTCGTCGGCAGCCAGAGTAGCGGCAAGTCGAGCGTGCTTGAGGCTCTAGTAGGCCGAGACTTCTTGCCTCGGGGTTCCGAAATTTGCACGCGCCGCCCGCTCGTGCTTCAGCTCTTGCAGACTAAGCGCAACCCCGATGGCACCGACGAGGAGTACGGCGAGTTCCTGCACGTGCCGGGAAAGCGCTTCTACGACTTCTCGGATATTCGGAGGGAAATTCAGGTGCCCTTTATTGGATCACAGAGTGTCTTTTGTATTTGTTAAATTTTGATGTTTGGTTGCCTAGACAGTGCAGAAATCATGCATTGCGATTTGAATTTGAATATTGTAAGAATTAACTTCATTTCGGTTTCTCAGTGTATCTGGTTGGTTTATTTATCTGTTTCTTTGTGAAACTGAGTCTTCTGATATTTCGGTATGTCATCCTGGTAAAACAATGCTATTTTGACTTCACCTTTGCCTCTACTATTCTGTACTTGAGTGTTATATCTGCCACTATAGCATTGCCATTTTGGGTGGTTAAATGTAGCCAATGCGATTTGAAGTCTTTATCAGAACCTTTGCTTCCTTTTCTAACTCCCACGAGGACTTTCATTCTGCTTCTGCTTCAAGATTGTATGCCAAGTACTTTCTACTTTTGACCTTAAGAAAGTGTTGTGAAACTAAGTTTTTTTTTAAAAATTCATTATGAAATTTTAACACTCTTTCATTTACCTCTAGATAACCAAGTATGGTGAAAAATAATTGACTCTATGTTATCGTTTCTCTTATTTATTCCTTATGTTCTCTTGTAGAAAATGGACTGAAAGAAGTGTAAATATATATATTGATTCAATAGTTAGCTGAAGCTATAAGTTATATATAGATATATATTCATTATTCCTTTTCCTAATAAACACCTATTTGACATAGGCCGAGACAGAGAGGGAAGCAGGGGGAAATAAAGGTGTCACAGACAAGCAGATTCGTTTGAAGATATTTTCACCTAATGTTCTTGATATTACTCTGGTAGATCTACCTGGTATAACAAAGGTTCCTGTTGGTGACCAGCCCACTGATATTGAAGCAAGAATTAGGACGATGATCATGTCTTACATTAAAGTTCCAAGCTGCTTAATTCTGGCTGTGACAGCAGCAAATTCAGATTTAGCAAACTCGGATGCTCTTCAGATTGCAGGAAATGCTGATCCTGATGGTAGATTCTGAACTTCTGCTAGTAGTATTCTTGGTTGAGTTGGTAATATATATTTATCTGACTAATGTGTGTCAATTTTCTATCAACAGGTCTGCGAACCATAGGAGTCATCACAAAGGTGTAACTTTTTTGGACTTGGATTTCTTTTGCAGTAATAATTCATTGAAAAGTTTCAAGATTTTTACTTTATGCTGATAATGTTTCATCTTTTTTTTTTTTTTTAATGACCTCAGTTGGATATTATGGATAGAGGTACTGATGCCCGTAATCTGTTGCTTGGAAAAGTGATTCCCCTGAGACTTGGTTATGTAGGTGTTGTGAATCGTAGTCAGGAGGTAATCTATCTTAAACCAGAAGATGCTTGACCCTCTGCTATATGTGAGATGATGGTCATAAACCAGTGATACTAAGTTTTGCGTAAAATAAGTATGATTTTGTTGAAAATCTATCTCTGTTTTTTTCTTCCTGTCCTTTTTGTACCTTCCAAACACATGTTTAATATTTATTTTAATTTGCTGTTGCATTTTTCTTACCCAAATATGGATAATTAATGTCAAGCAGCTGATAATGAAAAGCTGCTTTTATTTCCTTTTGATTTTCTCAAATTGTATACAAAGTCCTGTTTTCCTAGGATGCTTCTTTTTGTAAAACTACATGCCTCTTCTTGTTGCATTGTTTATTTGGTGAATTCCCCGCCTTCTTCCATTTTTTTTTTTTGCCCCCTTGCATTTCACATTTTGTACATGCATATCTAGGAGTGTTTTGTTTGGCGCACATTGATATGTTCATGAATTCAACACACATTGATAGCATTGTTCTAACTGATATGTTGAGTTTGCTCGTAATAGTGGTTAACAAAATAGGAAATCTATATGAAATGTTTCCTCAGATTCTAATAAGGCTGCTCAATCTTATCCTCTAAACAGGATATTATGCTGAACCGGAGTATCAAGGATGCACTTGTGGCTGAAGAGAAGTTTTTCCGCAGCCGTCCAGTATGATCACTTTTCCTTGAATTACTAACTTATTATACATTTCCTGGCATGTAGTTAGCATATATTTTATATTATAATTTTTCTGACGTTGTTATATAGGTATATAATGGTCTAGCTGATCGCTGTGGCGTTCCTCAGTTGGCAAAGAAGTTGAACCAGGTATACAATTTGTGGACAACTCTTGCAAATTTTGTCTCATGGTAACAAGATGTCCATTGTTCCATATGACTATATGTGTGTTTATATGTATATATATATATATTCCATTTTAATTTTGCATAGATTATTGTGATTCTATGGCACTTTCTTGGTAATTTGGCTCATCAGTGGGAAGGTGGTTATATGAATCCAGATAGCCAATGAAGTTAACCCTTGTAATTCATTTGCAGATTCTAGTGCAACACATTAAGGCAGTACTTCCGGGGCTCAAATCACGCATTAGCTCTGCACTTGTTTCTGTTGCCAAGGAACATGCAAGTTATGGGGAAATCACAGAATCAAAGGTGTGCTTATTTGTGGTGAAAACTGTCTTGATTTTTATGGTTGATTTTATTGGACAATGAAATGTTATATTGTATTGAGCCTTGAGGTTATTGTTTTTCTTCTATTCACAATAGAGGACTTGTGACATTTAATTTCTGTTCGTCTTTTAGTCCTGAATGGTGATTTCTTTATGTTAATCTAAATATTTGTCTGATTTTTTTTACCAATAGGCTGGACAGGGAGCTCTCCTCCTTAACATTCTTTCAAAGTACTCTGAAGGTAAATATGGTTTTATCTGCTCTCTCTACTTTGTCTTTTCTGAGGAATGTTACTTGTATGTTGCTGAGTTATGTACATGTTTAAGCTGATCAATGGTATCCCAAATTTCTTGTTGAAAACAGCATTTTCTACAATGGTTGAGGGGAAGAATGAAGAAATGTCAACATCTGAGCTTTCTGGTGGAGCACGAATTCACTATATTTTTCAAAATATCTTCGTGAAAAGTTTAGAGGTTTGAACTCTGTGATAACTTTTGCACTCTTTCTGGAAGAGATCTTATATAATGGAACGTTTGTGGCATTTTTTCATTTGTGGCACATTATACCATTAACATCTACATTTAGCTTTTGTATATCATTAAATAAAATTCAAACTTTTTATTCCATCTTTAAGGGTTGCTTATTAATTCTTCATTTTCCCAGTAAGATTACAGTATGCTATATTCTAATTTTACTTATATCATTATCACTTACCAAAACACTGTTCTATATTTTAATTTTTCTGCCAGTATAGGCTAATCGCTCATTTGAATGTTGGGAGAACTGCATATTGTAATGTTGAAACATTTTAATTTATTATTTTAAACAGAGATTGTAATATTGATATTTTACTACTCTTGTTCACTTCATCAATTAAAATGGATTTTTTTTTTGGGTGTGAAATGATAATATTTGAACCCTTGGAAAACAAATGCAGCTTTTTGTACATGGATGCTGGTGTGACAGCCAAATGTTGGATATATTGGTTCTTTGAGTTCAATTTAATATAATAGTGCTCTTTTAAGGAAGTGTATCTAAATGTTTAAAATGTTTCAGTATAAGGTTCTTTATGATGAAAAATATGACCTTTGTACTTTGCTACGTATTTTTGAAGTATTTTTGGTTACATTTCTTTAAATTTCAAGTTGTCAGACATTTTTCTTGTTTGTAGGCTTATATTTATCATGTGTGAGATCCTAGCCCCTTACAGGAAAAAGTAGCTAAAAGAAATTTATGTGGAGAAATGAATAATGAGATCTAAACACTTAAAATCAATGTGTTATCCTGCCTAAGTTCTCTTCCCCTCCAGCTATGATATTTTGTGGTTTCTTTGGTAGAAACATTTGTAGAATTAACTGTCTGTTTTCATATTATATTATGTGATTTGATTTATTGTGTAGGAGGTGGATCCGTGTGAGGACCTGACAGATGATGACATTCGAACTGCCATTCAAAATGCCACTGGTCCTAAATCTGCATTATTTGTACCAGAAGTAGGTCTTTTTGCACTCTTTCAGTTTCTGATTTCTTTTGTTTTCTTTTACATTGTTATGTCATTTATTTTCTTTTACATTGTCATGTCATTTGTTTTCTTTTACATTGTCATGTCATTTGTTTTCTTTACATTGTCATGTCATTTGTTTTCTTTTACATTGTCATGTCATTTGTTTTCTTCATTATTCAATCAAGAGCATGTCATTTTAACTTTCGTGGATATAGGTGCCTTTTGAAAATCTTGTCCGGAGGCAAATAGCTCGTTTGTTAGATCCAAGCCTTCAGTGTGCTAGGTTCATATACGACGAGTTGATGAAGGTAGGAAAAATGCTACTTGTATTTTTCTCTTTCTCGGTACTGCTCACATTCCTGATTGATTTCCAAAAAAAATTGGTCTTTGTTCAGATTAGCCATCGCTGCCTAGTAAATGAATTGCAGCGATTCCCTGTTCTGAGAAAGCGGATGGACGAAGTTATAGGGAACTTCTTACGAGAAGGCCTTGAACCATCTGAGACAATGATTGGACACATTATTGAGATGGAGGTATGATGAAGTACTTTGCATTATATTTCTATAGCATTATGTGAATGAAATTGAAACATAAATCATTTCAGGACCAGCATCCCACTCTACAAACCGGCAAGAATTTTTCTTACTCCAGTTACTTTTTACTCTTTTTTTTTTGGTTGAAGCTCTTTCTTTGGTGTTGCTGGGTGTACTCCCTATTGTATTCTGAATGCTCTAGTTGGTAATGCTAATTGTCTTTTTTTACTTCTTTGAATCTCCTTTTTTAGAAATTTTTTTTAAGGTGCGGTATTAATCTTTATTTTTAAACATCTTTGATGAAGCACGTGTTCCTTTGTACTTGTTACTTGTTCTTTTGTACTGTTCTGGCTTGAGTTGGGAATGGTGTTGGGAACTGGCTTTGCTTTGTCTTCTGCATTGGGCTAGTTTTGGTCTTTATGTTTTATGTTGATTTTCACCTTGCCTGCTGTATTATTGTCATTGGGTGCATGTACAGTCATGCCATTGGTTGGCATGGGTGTTAATGCCTTGATTTTAGTAGTAATTTTCACCTGGGAGTAAATATGATTTTGAACAAGCCCCTTATTGCAATAATAATTCACTGTCACTTTCCATAATTGCTAGAACAATATTATTTTATATTGTATTTCTTTAATTTTTTCTCATAAATGTTTTCGAATATATTTGGATCTTATTGTAATTAAATTGTGCAGATGGACTACATAAATACTTCTCATGCAAATTTCATTGGTGGGAGTAAGGCTGTGGACATTGCATTGCAACAGGTGAAGTCCTCTCGGATTCCTCTGCCTATTTCGAGGCAAAAGGTATGCTGTACCAAGGGTCATCATTATATGTGTATTAGTTCACTGCAATCAGCTAGCCATTTTTTTCTTATTATGTCTTTTTCTTTTCTTATCAATTAGGACAGTGTAGAACCTGATAAGGCACCAACATCTGAAAGAAGTTTGAAATCCAGAGCTATTCTTGCCAGACCAGTAAACGGAATTGTGCATGAACAGGTATGGGAAAGTTGTTCCTTTTCTGGGGTTCAATATTTTTCCGCAAGCAACTTATGCTGAGTTGCTGACAATGTGCCTTTAGTTTTAGCTGTAATAGCTATAGCTTTGAGAGAGCTATGTTAACATTTGCTATTTTTAGCCACTATTAAGCTGGTATTAATGGTTTTGTTTGGATGACTGGCAGGGTGTTCGGCCCGTGGTAGATAGTGAAAAAGTTGCACCTGCTGGTAATATATACCTAAAATATCATTTTAAATTTCTTTTTTGTTGATCTAGACTAACATGATGGTACTTCAGAATTTGAGGTCAACAATATCTATATGCTAGATATGTAATTTTTCTCCTGGTGAGATGACAGGATCTTGTGTGCGCGCATGTGCATGCGGGTGTATTACTGTATGATTTCATGTAGGAACTGGTGTGCTGCATTGGAATTTAATTCATTTTATTTTGTTGCCTTTTGTAATTGATTAGGAGGCACCAGTGGTTCAACTTGGGGGATTTCATCAATTTTTGGTGGGGGTGATAACCGTACGCCTGCCAAAGAGAACATAATAAACAAGCCATTCAATGAACCTATTCACAACATGGAACAAGCCATCTCTATGATCCATTTAAGAGAGGTATTTTCTAGTTTCTAGTATTGACTTTGGCTACGTGCTTCTATCTGAAATTTCTATTTCAAATATCTTTTATGTTATTTATTCTGTTTTTACCCTAATATGTATGGTTTTCTTTAGCCTCCAACTGTCTTGAGGCCCACAGAGAATCACTCAGAGCAGGAGACAATTGAAATTTCTGTCACAAAACTCCTGTTAAGATCATACTATGACATTGTTAGGAAGAATATAGAGGATTCTGTACCAAAAGCAATAATGCACTTCCTGGTAATCTTGACTTTCTTAAATGTGCCCAGTTATTTTTGTTGTTTTTTACACTGTTTTCCCCTTTATTTTCCTCTTTTAATTTTCTTTCAATGTTTTTTTTTATCATATACAAAAGCATGCCATTTGTGCTTTATTTGTGGTCATAGATTTATGTTGTGTTTCCAAGATTGAAATTATATTATTATACTCAGTATCGTGGTGTGTGTTGTGGATATATTGGTGTTAAACTGAACTCTTAGCATGTCATAGATTTTATTAACTATTTGTCTTTAATCAACATGTACTCAGGTAAATCATACAAAGCGTGAGCTGCACAATGTTTTCATTAAGAAGCTTTACAGGTAACAAAGAAACCGTCTTGTCAGTTGTCAATTTTACATATAATGCTGTTTTGTACATCTTACCCTTTGTTTACTAGTTTGCCTGTATTGACTGTTGATTGTGCTATCTTTTGGTTTTTTATGATTCCAAACAGAGAGAACCTGTTTGAAGAGATGCTGCAGGAACCTGATGAAGTATCAATGAAAAGAAAGCGCACCCGGGAAACCCTCCGAGTCCTGCAACAGGCTTTCCGGGTAGGTTTTCCCTAATTTTTTATGCTGAGAGTTTCAAGGATCAAGGATGGCTCAAGATATATCTTAAATTATACACAACTGCACTTGGATTTCGGTAAAAGTATTGGCTCTGCATGTATTCATGCACACATGTCATACATGCTGTTGTGTACATCTTACCCTTTGTTTGCATGTCATACATTTGTAATTTTGACGTGTGGTTAATTAGCACTTAGACTACAAAAAAGGGTAGTTACTGAATGCCCATAGGTTCCAAATATACTTTGTATTAACTACTGTTTTTCTTTGTTGGCAGACATTGGATGAACTGCCTTTGGAAGCCGAGACGGTAGAGAAAGGTTACAGTTTGGGTGCTGATCCGACAGGGTTGCCAAGGATCCATGGATTGCCGACATCATCGATGTATAATACAAGCAGTAACCATGATTCCTACTCAGCTTCACCAAAGAACCCAAAGTCGAGAAAATCTCACTCAGGGGAGCTTCACTCACCATTTCATGCTAATGCCGATTCTAATGGAAGTGGACGCATGTACATGCCTGGTCTCTATCCAACTGTTGATCTATAAGCCATTCAAGTAACTCCCATGTCTTTTAAAATAGTGTCGAAGCGTCATTATATTCATTTGATTTTTCTGTCCAACTCTGAATGTGAATGGAAATTCCACCTTCCATTGTCAGCTTGTTGGGGAGTTGGTATTTTGTTCCAACCGATTTGTGCAAGTTGCGCATCTGGCATTGCTTTTTCCGCTGCTTAATTTTTCTTTTTGCCCCTCCTATATAGGTTGATAATTGTATTTTTTTCGCGAGCTCCAAGAATAACAGGGAGCAGAATCACATATGACCATCCTTTCCCTTTTTACCTGTCTTACCTATTTTTGTCAGAGAATCAGATGGCTCTCAGATATGCATATATTTTTTGTTTCACATTCGAGACTGTTCAGAACCTGGTAATGAATTTATGCGCGTTGCAACCATTTGCCAATTTTAATTAGCATTTAGCATTTAGCATCTAGTGTACCTAAACATAGCTTGAATGGATGTGTGTTGTGCTCCATCGTTAATTGATAATCCAATAACAATGAATTTGTTGCATGTTTTGTTCCTCCAGAAGTATTTGCCTACTGCGGTTTAATGCTTTCTAATATGCTTCATTCCCAAAAGGGTGCTGCTATTTAGACCTAACTTTTTCATTTTTATCTCCAACACTTCAATAAAAATATAACTTCCAATCTTACCTTAATGTAAAGTGACTTTTAAGAACATAATATTAAATTTAAAAAAAATAGTTCACTTAAATTTATACTTTAATATCAACTATCCACTCACATTCTTTACTAAGTTCTCTAATAAAACCCTAATCCCATTACATTATTGATGCAAACAAGTGTAATTAATGGATGGATGTTCAAATTGCATTTCTGAGTCTTCAAATAAATTATTTTCATCATTTCTCGAGTTTTAATATAAAAAAAATTTATTTCTAAAATATGAAATGTTTGACACTGGAGTGATGACCAAATAGTGGAGGAGAGCTATAATCAGATAAATTGTGATGAACAGTACAACTAGTGTTTTAAAGAGTCCACATTTGTCATCAGTTGCGAAAAATATTGTCTTTAGTCATTACGTTATATAAAAAAGAAGTTAAAAGGCAGAAGTGTCATACGATACGAGTCAACACGACCACGACAAGAGCACAACATGAGCACGACACAAGTAAATGAAGTAGGGGGAGTCAAAGTTCTTATCCCATTAGGCATAGCATTACAGAAGCATGACAAGAGCCAAGCACAAAGATGTGGCGGGCTTATGGATGAAAATGAGCTTCCTAGATATGGGCAACCCTTGATCCAGAGCTGAGGCTAATCGCACTTAGCATCCAATTAAGCTCGTCGTGTGCGAAGTCCTTGGACCTCTACTGAATCTGATCGAACATGGAAATATGGCTTTTGCTTGGGTCGTACTCCACATGCATTTTCCTTTATTTCTAAAGAAATCGCCATGTAACCATAAGTTCATAACTTTCTCCATTTGTTTATTTGTATGCAGTTGTTGCTTTTGCTAGGAAATCACCATCTGTAACTATATTTTTTTCCATTTTTAAGTTGTTCTTTGCAGCTTTCTGATGTTCAAGAATGTTTAAGAAATTGAGCTGAAGATACCGTAGTCATATATTTTGTATTTTATAGGACAACAATATTTTCTATTTTGCTGGGTATATTAATCAAATTTTTGTATGCATTTACAAGTCTCCAATTTTTTATTTGAAGTAAATAAAGTTGGACATGAGTTATTGGCTATTTTTAGATTAAAATATTGTGATATTGAAACGGTTGCCTTGCCTCACTATGCTTCCCTCAGGACCGGCGTTTTACTTATTCTTTACAGTCGTTATCAGAAAGCAAAAGTCTTTGAAGGCAACTGCGACCATCGTTTAAGTTGAATTTTGTTTTTTTTTTGTTCTTTAGTTTAATTTGAATTTAGTGCTGCATCTTCATTTGCAAATATTAATATAGAGTGGTAGCCATATATTCAGTTCCTGCCACTCTCTCTTGCTCCAGCCTGAAGCCTCCAAATTTGAGCCAGTGAGGTATATGACTGGTGCAACTCTCTCTCTCTCTCTCTCGCTCTCTCTCTCAAATGGATCAAATTCTCTTTCACTGTCAGCTTAGCAGCGCTTCACATTTCGACTGGATTGAATATGGATAACTCTCTACCCTTCAGTTTTCATATTTGCAGGAGTCAACATTATTAATTTATTATTCACAACTTTGATGTATTTTAAAAAGAGACAGTTGTGAGGCAAGTTTCTTTAATTCCCAGAAGACAGTTGTGTATCATATATTCATAAGTAAGCTTGAGCTATGGAGAACTCCGAAGAGACAGTTGTAAGGTTAGTTTCTTTAATTCTTTTGTTTTCTTTTTTACGAAATAAATTTTGTATCAAGCAATATACTTGCATCTGCGATGGTACGTCTTTTAAGATAATTCATCAAAATTAAGTAGTGGTCAGGATTCAGCATCATATAACTGGTAAACATAATTCAGGATGTTATGTATGGCTGTAAGGTGCCCCTGCAGAACCTTTATTTGTTGATATTAGGACAATTAAAGGGTCATTGTGTTGCAATCTGATGGCTAGTATTTGAAAGGCCTAATATCCAATTTTAGCATATGCAAGTTTAATATGACTCAAATAAACAATACAGTGGAATCCTTTTCTGTGTGAAGCTAGCTGGAGTGGCCATAGGTGTACTACTTATACCATACATAGTTTCAATGGTCCTTTTCCATGTTTCTTATTTCTGATGTGGGCAATTTATTGTTTGTTTGTTGTGTCTTTTTCTGCAGTATGGTAGAACATTGGACATCAGAGGCTGAAATGGAGAAACCATTCCTTCTAGTGTGGGAGAGGATATTTGTAATATCATGTGTGTTTTCTGTCTTCATGGATCCATTGTTCTTGTACATTCCTATCATTAATGAGGATATGAAGTGTCTCCAATTGGACATAAAGATGAAGAAAACAACTCTTATTTTAAGATCAGTGACAGATCTCTTTTATATAGCAAACATAATCATTCAAATTTCTATTGAACTTAAAGCTCAGTCATTTAGGTTCAAGGGGAAATCATATCGTAGTACAATAGTGTTGACAAAAGGTGCAATATTAGTTGAGGATGCTTTGGATTTGGCTAAGTGGATTTGACGTTCACAAATCCTAATTGACACCTTAGCCGTCCTCCCAATTCCACAGGTATGGAAACCATTTGTTCCCTAACCTCTCTATCTGTTAACATTCACGTAGGGTTCTGATTCTGCCCTTTTAGGATATAATTTTCATCATATATAATAGCATAAGATATTTGCCTTATAGCCGCTTAAAATTACCACTATACCAAGATCTACTTATTACTTGTGACATATTTTAGGCCTTTGTAATGTGTGCAGGTAGTAATTTTCATTTTCTTTACAAAGTTGAGGGGCTCGAGATCAAGAATATTTCTGAACTTTCTTGTCCTGTTTCAATATGTACCACGGATTCTTCGCATCTACCTCTCGTGTGATGAACTTAAGAATCCTATCGAGTCTGCATTCAAATTCTTTACCTTCATCCTTGCAAGTCATGTAAGGTTCAATCTTAACTTAATTAGTTCATTTCAAACTCTCTATAAGTTTGCTTTAATTTCACATGTAGATGTACATCAAGTTAACTTACTCATAATATTCTATATTCATATTCTCTATGTGGGTTTAAACATGAAAATTCACTGCTCTTCGTATGTCATCGCATGTCCACATTATCCATAAGTAATCTTAAAGTCAAAGCACTTCAATGTTGTCCTCTTCCATGAATTTTGGCCCATGATGAAAACTGTTCTCATACCAAATGTAATGGTCCAAAAATAATACTTGTGCTTGCAAAAATTTTCTTGGTGAAGAATGGTGCTCAAGATATAGCTAATATAGGTATTCATAATATTCTACTTTTTCGATACAGGACATTTGGGATTTGGGGTATGACACACTCTAGTAATGTTTGATTGTACTTCTTAGTTTTTTAATTGAATTAACCTTAATGAATGATAAACATACATGGTGCAAAATGAAGAGGCGGTAAGCACATCCTCTGTATCCATGAATTTTACTTGCAGATATCTAGAACCATGTATTAAAGGAGGCAATGTCACTCTCTTCTTTCAATCCTCAGTGCCTATTTATAAGCAAGGAGTCACCACCTAACCGTGAGAATCTAATGCTATGGTGCCATGGTCTGCCAAAAGTTGACGGCCTTTGTTTTCTGATTTTCTTGTCTTTTTTGTTTTTGTTTTGGGCTATCAAAATTTGACAGGCTTCATTTAATACATTTTGAAGCTCTCTTTTCATGAGAACTTAGTAACCTTATTTTCCACACTTCAGATCAGTTACATTTTTCCTTTCTTCTCCTTATCTTTCTTTTTTAGAATTTTCCTTAAAGTCCAATTGTTAACTATTTGCTAGTCCATTAGGTATTTGGAGCCCTTTAGTACTTTTTCTCTATTCAACGAGAGACAGATTGTTGGCAATATGCATGTCGAAGTAAAAATGGGTATGAACCTAGTGCTTTTGACTGTGATGATGACCACACATTCAGAAATATCACACTTCTAAATGAATTATGTCCTATAAATCCACCTAATGCAACACTCTTCGACTTTGGTATGTTTCTTGATGCCCTTCAATCTGGTATGTTGTGATCAACAAATTTTCCACAAAAGTTCTTTCACTGTTTCTGGTGGGGTTTGCAAAATCTAAGGTTTGTGCATATAAGACTATTTGATCTTTCTTATTGAACTATGTTCAGGGAAGAACATAAAAATTCAAAATCAACCTAACTAATGCTTTTATCATAGATAAATGGTTGTAGATGGAGTTTCTTATTTGAGCACATTGAATTTATAACTTGAGATATTGCATCAATTATATATTGCTCCATTTTTTGCAGTTCCTTTGGCCAAAATCTCCAGACCAGTACCTATGCATGGGAGGACCTCTTTGCATTTTTTATTTCTATAACTGGAATGCTACTATTTTTAATATATCTCAATGGAATTTTGCAGGTTGGCTCTGAGTCCTTATACATAAAAATTTCTTCAAGATTGAAACTCCTCATAATTTCACTTCATTTTGAATAGTATCTATGCATGTCGACTTATTTCTGATTAGGAGGGCCAAATCATTTACTTGCTAATGATCACTGGACCTATTCAATAGGCCAACTGTGAAGACTTTTCCCATGAAAACTCATCTTGTATTATTCACCCTAAAGCAGGAATGCAGGATCATGCATTCTTTGAATGCTCAGAGATTAATTGTTTTCAGATTCATTTGGTGTAACAGGATGCATGATAGATCATTTCTAGAAAGTTTTTGAAGTTTTCCCCCAATATGGTTATTGTTTTGTGCATTCGTTATATTTTCTGTGTTTTATAGTGGTGAATGAATCAAATATATGCATAAAAAGTTATTGGTTGTGATGTGTGGTCAATATCTTGGAACCACCACTATTTCCTGATTTCGATAATCTTTTGTTTGATGGTTTAGATTGTCAGATTCATCTGGGTTGAAACTACTCTTACACACACGTGTACACACATATATATATACAGTCCTTCTTTAGAAAAGATGACTGCACTTTTTAAAATTTGCGGACACCGACATAGTGCCGACATGGGGTAGACAGGAGCGAAGAAAGTTGATGAAAATGGAGAGGAAGAGAGGTCCAGAGATAGCATCGTGCTTATATAACAATGACATACCTTTGCATATGATGAAGATGATCATGACATGTGTCCTACACGAACTTGAAGCAAACAAAGATGTCAATATCAAGAATATCCTCTCTACACTTCCCTTGGAATTTAATAAATTTATCAGACGACATCTCTGCTTGTAAACACTAAAGAAAGTAGTTTTTTGGTCCACCAAGAAAGTACGTACCTTCTCGGATTTATTCTCTTTATGTTTCTTAAATGTATCTATATATCCATCCTTAGGTGCCAGTTCTTCAAGCTATGGATGAACAGGTACTGCTGCAGCAGTCTGTGATAGTTATCTTAAGCCAGTGATCTATAATGAGAACAGCTATATTATTCAGGAGAGGGAACCAATTGATAAGATGCTCTTCATCACTCAAGGCACAGTTCGAACCTACACAACTAGTAATGATGGAAGTGGTTTCTCAAGGACCAAGTGTCTTCAGAAAGGCGATTTTTACGGAGAAGAGCTTTTAAAATGGGCATTGAATAGTGTTACCTCCTCTACTGATGACTTACCCATCTCGACCAGAATTGTTAAGTGCAGCACAAAAGTTGAAGCATTTACTCTCATGGCCAACGACTTGAAGAGTCTAGTCTCTGAATTTTGGACCGACGCCATTGAGGAGATTGAACCGCCACCTAACTAATTAATTCTCGTGGATTTGACATCCTCTTCGTTACAAGCAAGGAGGCAGGCTTAGGAATGACTTGAAGAGTGTTGTCTCTAATGGATGGTTGCTTCCCAAATGCATGGATTGATTATAGGATTTGTTAACTATACCAGTCATTGTTGCCTTTGTAAAGAGAATGTTTTCAAAGTTGAAGTTGATCAAATCTTACTTTCGATCAACTATGTCACAAGAAAGACTGAGTGGTTATTTTATCCACCGAAAAAAAATAAACTGATTGAAAAAACTTGATTATTGAAGCTTAATTAATACCTTTGAGGCTAAAAATGGGAGAAAAGTAATATTTTACTGATGCCTTGATGTAATTAAAAAAATTTTGGTTTGTTATTTCAAGACTGTTTGGCTATGGAGAAATTTGCTAGAATGCAATTCACTGCTACTGAACCAACCAGTAATCTAGACACTCACGTTTTCTAACACATCCAACCAAAGATATTAACAGAGTCAAAAGGGCTAGTAACAAGAGAAACAAGAACAAAAAACCAGTAACTTAATTCACATTATATAATTGAGCTCTAAAACGAGTCTAGCTTCCAACATACACATGAGATTACTGTGTAAGATTTCTGTTGTCTATAAATATAAACCTAGGGCATGAGAATCCAATGTTGGTAGGAGGGCCACCAGCACTGCACCTTCATTCTGGCCAACAAGAAACCATGTGCTCTTCAAGGATCTGTAGCCACAGGCACAGGGCATTATCTCAAGTTCCTGTCCAGCGAGTCTCGATGTTGCAGTCATAAAAATCAACCTGTATGTTTGTATTCATAAAACTTGCAGCTGTAGCATTTAAGGTTTAAACCCATCTCAAGCATATGGTTAGTCTCCTATATGTGATGTCAAGCTGCTAAAGACCGATACCTGCTCATCAAAGTTCGCGGGAATCTCAAATTCTGTCCCTGAGGCATTGGCAAATTCATCTAGATTCTCCTGCTGCAAGTCAGGATATGTAAATAAGACAAATAAAGTTGAGTAGGGTAATCGCAACAACTCTACATTACATTTTGGTTTACATTATTTGCTCACAAAAGAAATGCAGGAAATCGCTTGAAAATATGAGACTTGCTATAGGAAGATGTAACTACCAGCTATATCATAACGGATCATGCCTCCCTCACACAGAGGGTTGCTCAACTATAATTACTGTATGACCACCTATTTTCCTTGGATCCAATTTATTTTAAGAGTGGTTTATTTATATAATTCTTTACCTATGTAAATAACACCATGTAGCCTTACACATAACAGTCCATCATCGTAACATGTCAGATGTCTAGCACTAGAACACTGCCAGAATATACATATATATAAATGAAAATGGTACAACAGAGAAAAAACCTGCCCAAATCTAACAAATGGAATCTTATCTCAGGAATACTAGGCCAACAACCTGGTTCACGTTGAACCTCGAAACAGTACCTGCTCATCAAGGATGACTGGTGAATTCTCAATTTGGATGGATATGGGTTCCGTATCAGCTTCAGCTGTTTCCAGCATATCCTGCACATCAGATGACTAAATCTGATTAACAAGTTAATTTGCAATAACTTGGAAAAAACTATTACTTAAGATTTTATTAGCATATCACACAGAATAACACCACACTGTCCAAACTTTCCTCTTTTTTAGCTATTGAAATATGGATGATGGAAACATAGGAAACCAAATAGTTTATATTGTATATTATTAAATCCTATAACTGATGTACTAATAGCGTTTATGGAAAGAAGTGCTACCTGGTCACCCAGCCTCAGAGGAGGGTTTTCAGTATCCAATGCAATAGGCTTAGTCTCCTCTGGGCTTTCCTGATGATAACAAAGTAGTAAGCATCAGTAATTAATGCAACCACAGAGCATTCAAATTGTGCATCATGATTTAAACCATGCAGCTAGTATGTTTGTGTGGAACCAATCGCATAAATTTTCACTTCCACCAAATACACAAATTGAAAGTAGAAGAATTTTTACTCAAACAAGAAAACAACCCACACATTCAAACAAAAGCACAGAAGGCTAAATTTTCACACTCATACAAGTATCACAAGAACACGAGAACACAAGAATTCTCAATTCTGTTGCCTGTTAACCAGAATAAGACCTTTAGAAGATTCTTTAACATTTAGGCAAAATAACTTAACTGTATATGTTGAAATTAATAAATCAACAAATCTAGATCCCAAGTGCCAGAAAATTCAAAAATGGTACTAACTACAATAACCATTCTAAGAAAATTGAAATCATACCTGCTCATCCTGGTCCAGAAATGTATTCTCCGGTTCTACCATTGAAGGCTTAATGTCAGCTGGAGTTTCCTTAAGATAACATGTACGCCATCATAAATGATTCCAAGTTAGATTTTCTCATAAGAAAGTATGAAATGTGGGAACACAAATGTAGAGGCAAAAAGTGACCATCAGTGATAATTCGGATTCATGATTACTACATTGACCAATACTCCACGAGTCCAAGATAATATTTGACCCTAAATTAGAACTGCTCCAAATTAAAGAAAGAGATTATTATCTTTAGCTATAAATCTGTCAAATTGACTTGGGCATGGATTTGGACAGTATTTTTGGAAGGCAAGAAGGACTGTGGAGCCAAGGCAATGGTGAAATGCAACAAGCATCTGTTTAGGGGTGTTCCACAAAATTGTAAGCCTCACGCCCAAGATGTGCGTTAAATGCACTATATCTGACAAGGCACACATCTTTGGACACCTTAATTTGTTTTAAGAATCTGCTAGACAAGACTTCAACCCCCAATTACCTGACATCCAAACAGATAGAAGCCCAAAAAAATAAAACCAATGAAAAACCTAGCCCATGCGTTTTTTCCAAAAGCCTCTAACACCTCCGACCCATGCAGCCATGCCTGTATTATATGTTTTGGGATTGACTATTACGCTTGAATGACAAGTAATACTTTTTTCAACCCTTTTATATTTTTAAAATTATAATAATTCAGATACCGAAAAGCTGCTTCAATGCATCCAGGCTTAGGCTTCGCCTTATGAGACATAAATGCCTTGCGTCAAGCCTTTGCCTTCCAAGACGTTGGTGTTGGGTGCATGCATGTCATGTTTCAGGTTTCAGAAACACCCGCTAACATGGACTTTCCCTTATCTTAAAATGCCTCAAAGTCGTGCAAATCCCTATGAATATAATTTCACCAGAATTGTCTGATTGCCAACCTGTAGAGGCAACATAGATAAAAATACATACCGGCTCATTATGGTCGAAAGGAACAGCCCTCCCTGCTTTTGTAAGATCTCTCAAAGTTCCCTTAGCCCAACAGCATGATGAGAAAAGGATAAGAAAAACATACTACGGACAAGAATCTTAAAGCAAATAAAGTTGTCAAAATGCTCACTATAGACAATAATGTTAAAAGCAAAAATTGAATACTATCATGATTGATGACTGCCAATGCACCACCATTTTAACAAGTTTGAGCAACAATATAGGTTGATCTGAAGATAAAGGATGTACATGTAAAAGGTGATTACTGACATTTATGATTTATCTATTCAGGACTCCGCATAAACAGTTTCACAACATGCAGTTTTGTATATACGGGATAAGAAAACAAATTTTCCATGGACTTCAATCAAGTACTGAAATAATTCAATGGTGTTTTGACGAGAAATAGCAGAACATAAACCACTACCAGGAATAGCAATGGGAGAATTCTATGGAGCAGCAAGTCAAGACAGACTGTTTCAAGTGAGCATCAACACTCCAGCAGTGGATTCAGCAATCTATTGCACTTAGGAATTTAAATGCTACAGGATGTAAGTACTATAAATAGAGAATGTTGTGTCAAACAAAGGACTGCTGAAAGCCAAGTAGCTCTTTTTTTTTTATATATAATTAATTTTGAAGCAGTTTCCTAAAGATTGGGCAATCTAGGAAATCAGATATCAAATATAACACAGTTGAAGTCTCATAGATTGACAATAAGGTCAAACTTCCCAAATGGCTATCACATGACAGCGACTACCACTTAACAGAAAATATTGACATACACGAAGCTTTCTGGATGTTGCATCTTTCTTCCTAATTTTGGATATTCAAATTGAAAAGAAAATATTCATGCATTTGCAAACAGTAGAATTCTAAAATATATGTCTAATTCATCATGACAAATGAATCCGCATAAGATCCAGCACCAACTGAAAGCATGCATACGTGCATGTTATCATAAATAGTTATTACCCAGAACAGATAACACCTACCTTGTTTGCCCACATGAGACCACAAGCATTACAAAGAGATCTTGGACCAGCTGGCCCTCGACGCATTGCTGGCGTAGACTTTTCACTAATCCCACAGTGCTGACATCTACGTAAACTTTAGAATTGCAGAACACCAGAAATGGAACAAGCAGCATGTCAGCATTAACATGTGATAGAATAAGAACTGCAATCAAGCAGCATGTGATCCTTACAAAAATGGGGGCAAAAGAGAGAAAAAATGAATGAATTATGCTACAGAAAGTTCAAATGTTAAGACTTAGAGAAGAGTAGAAACTCACACAGATTCTGGACAAGAAGTTCCATCACTTGAATCACAGTTTCCAGCAGACATTTTGGAAGAGTCCTTTAATGATGCAAACTGTCCATTCTTGCGATACATCCTAGAAAACAAGTAACATTATGAAAAACTAAGTAACTAGTACCAAATTCCAGAAGACCTTCCCTTTTTTCCAAAAATATTTGCATAAATCAAAATCTGTTCCGAACTGCTCAAAAGTTAAAGATTATAATACACAAAAAAAAAATAGTAATAATAATAATAAACAAAACCCACGCATACATGCATACAAATATTTTACAAATGCCAGAGTATCATCAGAAAGTGGAACATAATCTAAGAATTTCACTATCCAATTTTTCTGGGGTATGCATAAGTGAGAGGGAGAGAGCACCGTAAAACAACATTCAGTTATTGCATCATTATCATTGCTATTATAGAATGGCAATTCAAATAGCCTCCAAACATTATAATTGACAATAATTTCCTCACTAAAACTTGAAAAGCATTATTATAGAAGGTTAAAAAGTGACTTAAATAATTTCAAATTATTCTTATCAAGAAAACAAGTTTAAGTTGTATACCTTCCACTCCCTCTCAAAACCACCTTACACGTTACACTAACTCCAAGACAATTTCAAATTATGTAACTTCCTTTTACTGATTAACTACCATTTTCTTAGTTTATACAAGTCAATGCATATGCAATTTGGTCAAAAGCCAGTGTTAACCAAGTCGTAAATGTCACTAGATCTGGCACTAACATATGTGTTAGTTTATTAATAAAAGAACACAGACAACCTTAGCATGTTAATGAAGGCAGTGGTTACACTCCCATAGAGCTTCGTTAAACGCAAAAAATATTACATTTGCGCGTGCATGTGTGCGAAAGATGAAGATCTTTTCTATAATCTCCAAGGTCACTACTGTAGGAAGGATTAGGCATTGTTATATTTCATAGGCTAAACTCTCTTGGAAAGAAATAATAATGCTGATACATTTACAAAAAGGGTTTCTCCCCTAGTCTGGCCTACACGAAATTTTAAGCAAAAAATTAGAAGGATGAAAATAATATAGAAAACCAGTCAATACAAATTGGATTTCTTAAGCAATTAAAAAATGGGAAGGCAAGTCTCTACAAAGGGACTTCAGATTTGCTTCAAAATGAACTTTTCCACTACTGAATTCCCAGAGAAAATATATGCATATAAGCAGTTGGGTACTCTAGTAATAAATAGATCTTCTAATTAGAAATTATAAAATTCAGAATTTAGAACACTAGAACAGTAGAACAAAGCTAGGCCATCAAGACAGATAAGCCAACATACTAAACAGGTAACGTACAGAAAATATGCCAATATTAACTTAAAAATGGCAGGTTATTAAAATAAAGCTACATATAAATTCAGTACCAAAGAGACTAGACCACAGAGGTCCCCAGAAGCAACCCCCTGGCCCTGCATGAACAAAATCCATGTAATTTGACTTATTTGGTCACAAATATCAAATCGTTTCTTTCTCAACCAAATGAAGTAGAAATGATCAATGGGATACACCGAGGCAAGAATCAACAAAAAGATTGTATTTTATAATCCAATAATTCACCAGGATCTATGGGGAAATAAGTTTTTATTTTTTGGAAAAGAAGAAAAAAGAAAGTGATAGAGGGCCAGGCTATGCTTTCACGCTTAAAAAAAAAGAAAAAAAAAGAATCAACTGTTTGTTGGGCAAGGCAGGAGCTGTGAAAAAACTACTTCCTAAAAACACATTGTTTCTCACCATGAAAAAATTAGAGCATGGGTCCACAGCTGTATTGTTCAAACCATAATTTTGGAGAAACATTTCTGATAAAACCATCATAATATTTTCAACAAGGAACTACATTCAGTCACTATAACATCAACCATAAAAATAATCTACTCCTTGCATTATGACGGAAGTTATCAAGACAGGCAGAATTACCTTTGAGCTACCTCTTTTCGACAAGTGTATCGAATTTTCTTTTCAAAGCATCTCTCTTTCCGTTTTTCACGGAACCTAACAAGAGATGCAATTCTTTGTGAAAGTTTTGAGTTTCGTGAGATGTCACCAATACCCTAAGAGTGAAATTTTGAAAAGACATGAAAAAATTAGAGAATATTAATCCCCACAAAGGGGAAAACAAAGAGAAAGGTGATTTTATAGAGGAATACCCTGCTATTCTGTTGTGGCAAAGACTCGGAGCTAGGGACACTGCTGGGTATATCACGCTCTCCCAATAGAAATAGCACCGCTTGCACCTGTCATTTATATTCCATAAAATTAGGCATTATTTATGCCAAAAGAAATCCAAGCAGCAGATTTATACAGTGTGATGGAGTGGTGAACACTTTATATGCACTAGAGCTTGCACTATTCTTAAAGCATTCCTCCATGCAAGTCACATATGCATAGCCAAAATGAAAGGCAAATTGAACCATAAATTATTTAAGTCAACCACCATGCTTAACCATCGCATTTTTTCTGAGAGAAAATGCAAGTCTTAAAAAAAGAAAACATAAATTATAGATTTTGCAGATCTAATTAAAACTGTGCCTTCCCACTGCCTATAGAGGAACAAATTTATCTTCATTTACCACTTATTTGAGCATTTCACAAATGTGTGTTTTTTAAGCAATTAAGAAACTTATTATATAGTAATTAAAATAGAGAATTTCCATTATGGACCATTTTTTGGGTCCCCTAAAGATGGTATATTGCCCATGGATTACTCCTGGTAGCCTTAAAGCTATGCTGTCCAGTTAGCACATTAATACATTACAGGCAACTCGTCAAAGACAAATCCTAAATTATTTAGACAAAAAAATAGCTCCAAACACACAGAGAAATTAGATAAACATATTTGTACCACAGGCCAGATAATAATGAAGTCCTGATTCATTTGGTAAAGGCTCTCTATGTAAAAAATGTGATATTCGATAAAGAGAATATAACATCTGCATATTAGCTATATGAATGCATGGACTCAGCTTAACAACAATCATATATAACCAGGAGAACTGAAGAATTATGGAGAATTTTGATGGCTAGAACAATGAGCTCGCCAGCCAAAGTTAATTTTTTTTTTTTTTTTCTTGGAGCTTATATTCTGCTTTTTTTACAATCCAAATAAAACATCTGAATTCTAAAACTGTAATTATCCCAGAAACAATCCAATAATCCGTTACCCTTTTTTTTTCCCCACGATGACCAAGTCAAACTATCCAGTGCCAACTCTACTAGCAAATATAACCCAAGAAAATGTCTCACTGAAATGATACAACTGGAGGGTATCAAATAAAAAGTAAATAGTTAAAATGTAAGAACGCAGAATAGTACGACTATAAAATATATAATTAAGATCATAAAAAACGAGTCTCAAATTCGATTTTCTTCGCGTTTCTCGGAAACCAAACAGAGCCAAAAGAACCAAACGCACTCAAAATGCAACCAACAAACAACGGAAAGCTAACCTTCTGGGGAGTAACCGCGGGAAAAACGTAGACTTCGCCCTCGAAGGAAACGGTGAGCTCACTGGTCCGAGAAGGTAGAGCCGAATTGCAGCGACTCATAGTCATTTCAGAGCTCCTCCGAACTTGGTTCCCTCCATTCACGGCCGACTCAGAAGCACCACCTCCTCGACCAAACTCCCCTTCCAACTCCACCGGTATCTGCACCAGTTGATCTTCTCCCTCGTAAGGCCTCGCTTGCAGTGGCTGCGCTTTCACCATCTCCATTTCTCAAGCATCACTCTTCTTCACTCTGCAAATTTTCTCCCTCTCCAAACAGAAACGAGAAAAAGTTTAACCCCTAAAGAAACGTGTTTTGGGTGACAGAGTGTGGACTGTATAAACAGTCTTTGGGTGTATGTATAGGTCATAAACTGTCTTATAGAAAGTCATCATCATCATGAATTTATTTATGACGCCACAAATAGTAAAAAATTGAAACCCCGTGATTTCTGAGATTCTAGAATTGACTCCATTTAGTTTTTAGTCTTTATGGAAAAAACGACCAAGAAAAACTTTTTTATTTTTTTATTTTTCTTAAACATGTTTTTAGTGTTGGTGTTTTACTTTGAAAACAAATTTGATCATCGTGGTTTCGAAATTTAGATTTTAATTCTTGAATTTTCATCTGTTAATAATTTTTGTCTTTTAATGGTCATTTGTAAAGTTATATATATATTTGTTAAGTTCAAAGTAACATGTATAAATATTCAATAATCAAAATTGTTAACTGATAAAAACTCAAGGACCAAAATCAAAATTTTAAAACAATAAGTACTAAATTTGTTTTTAGAATAAATCCAAAGATCAAAATTTTGAAATTATGAGGACCAAATTTATTTTTTGGGTAAAACATAAAGACATTAAATGCATTTACCTCGTTTTTTGTGAGAATCACATATCGTAAACAATGTGTGTAAGTTGAGATGACACAAGGGAAAGTATAATAGAGTTCACGCGTTGTATCACCATCGATGGAAGATCCAACGGTGCGTCAAATGCTTATTTGGAAGGATTGATTTCTCAAAATGGAACAAGCTGAAATAGATGTACAATTGAATTTTTGTGGATGATAATAGATTTAAAAGTAAGGAAATTTTCATCCATTATAATTTTAATAATTACCCTTTTAGTTTTTATCTAGCTTTTCAAATATTTATACTTTTGACCTCTTTTGTCCTGTATTGGTTAAATTATCGAACTAAATATCGGCATGTCACACATCTGTCATGCATGTAAGGGCAATTTGACCATGTTCAGTTACACTGGCTTGCTTGTTTGTGCTCAGCCATGCCTCTGGTTACAGAATAAGAGTCCAAATTGGCCATAGCACTGTAATATTTCGAACATCAAAAGTATGATTTTGATGTAAATTATACCAAATAATTATTCCCATAGCAAGTAAAAGAGATTAGATTATTCAAATTCAGAAAAGGACTTGATAACATAGGAGATGAGAAAGTACCATTTCCACATTCTTCTCGACCTTCCTCTCACCTAAGTCAAACTATTTTGTCAAAGTAACCAATTAATAACCAAAAAATATTTGGTTCTGGGTTAATTAAGCTGGAAAAGTTATTATACGAGACAATCGCAATCATATGAGACTATTTTTTCACAATATGTATAATTTTGAGTTTATAAAATGTGATTCACATATATATTATAAGAAGAAAGTTATATATGACGGTTACACATAACTATTTTATTTAATAAGATTGCAATAAATGATGTAGGCATGTAAACAACAGTAACAGTGTCATAAGAACCCAAAAGCAGATCAACAGCATGCATGAGAAACAATGGGCACATGAATTAAATTCTCCCCAATTATTTTTTAGAATTTTAGTCCAATGGTGGCATAAGAACCCCAAATTCATTTTTCCCTTAGCTTTTTATTTTTAATTTTTTTTAAACAGAACAAGCAAATAGAATATTTTTTTTTGAACTCTTTCTTGATGAAGTTCTGAAAACCATCAAAGTTGTAAGCCTCCAAAAGGATTCCTCTAAAAAAATTTGACAGCAAAACCTCCATATCTTCTTTTTGGCTTCATGATTTACTAAGCAAAAATGCAACACAACATGTTCCTAACACTGCCTTCACCAAGTCTTGAAGTATTTAATTTCACAAGCTGACCAACACCAAACTGCAACAGGTAAATAAACCAACTCAATAACAACTTGCAAAATGTCTTTACAAAAACCCTTGGTGAGGAGAAATTATTGTGTGAGGAACTGGTGTTTCAATCCAAACTTAGCAAATTTGGCATTGCTTATTGTCATGCACCAACTTTTGGGAAGTGTTAGAACTGAATTCAAACTTCCAAATTCCAATAATTTTTTGTTTAACAGAATAACCAAGTTTAATATTCTACTACCAATGTGTTTAGCAACTGTAAACCAGATAACAACAATAGATCAGACAACCAACAACACTGGATGAGCAAAAATTGTAGCAAAAATTGATTCAGTTTCGGTTGAGATGGATATATGGTTGCAGCAAACAGCCAATGGATTGTACTATTGTAGATAGCAACTAAATCGCAAGAGTACCTTCAATCAATTTTCTTTGTATTAGTCGTAGCTAATGATGAAATCTCTACTTAAGGTGCCATCCAAAGCAGAACTTGGCATATGGTGGAATACAGATCTCTCTGGAATTTTCTGGAAAGATGAGAGCCTACACCATTCAAACAACAAATTTAAAATGGAAATGGAAATCAACAATTGCACAACATGGAATGACAATTATATACATAGAATGAAAATTGATTAAAGTATATACCTTATCACAATCATGAATATATAGGAATACTTTGTTGGAGCAATCAAGATTTTCAAGACAATCTCTCAGAGCAGTAAAATGTTCCCATCTGTTGTTGAAGGTGTATTGTTCTGCATCCCAAAGTACTATTTTTGGCTTTGATAACTTTGGAGCTTTCATAGAAATTACCGAGGACTGCAAAAAACCACCGAAATCAAAAGAACACATATTTGGAGTATGAATTGTGCCCTTGACACTACTAACTTGGCATGTTTCACACAATCCAAACTCTTTCAGCTTGATACCAAAGATGTTGATATACTTCAAGTTGCAGCATGCATCCAAGTTCAACCTCTCAATAGGGTTATATTTCGAAACGAATGTGAAAGATTCAAGATTCACAGCTTCGACTTCGACAACAAAACAATTGGGATACATAATTTCCAAGGACTTGAGACTCAAACTTGATACCTTAAGGTCATGCATGAAGCCAAAAGAGCAAGAAATCATTGACAAGGATTCAAGAGAAGGGCACCCCGAAATGAAGCAGCTGAAATCCGCGAAACCAAATTGCACGAATTTGAGGGACATTGTTTTCAAAGACGGGAGGCTTATTTTTATAGGGTCAGTCCTACTGTTGCTCTTTATTCTCACATACTCCAAATTCATTGTAGTTATAGATTTTGCAGTGAGAAGGGTCTGTGGTAGGCAGCAGTAATCTGAGTACAACTTTCTATGAACAAGGCTCACGTCTAATACTTTAACGTCTCTCAACTGCAAAACTCAACCACTCATCTAACTCAAATTTGGCTCCGTAGTATCTCATGCGAAGCCTGAACTTGTCCAAGTGCGTGTCTTTCTCGTGGCATTTCAAACACCTTCTCAAGAAGTTGGTGAACTTTCTACGTTGACGAAACTCAAGTTTGTTGCTGTTGTTGTTGAATGATTTTATGCCCTCGTCGAAGTCTAAGACGGGGACCGAAGGCCATATGTCTGCCCATTGCTTGGAAGCAATGCTGGCGCGGAAGGCCAGTTTTGTGGGAAGGAACCGGAGGATTTGGTGGATAGCAAGGTCTGGTAAGTGAGGTATTTTGTTGTTGCCAGCGATTGTGTTTTGGTGATCATGATCTTCCTTGTGATCTTCATCATCTTGCCTTCTCAGCTTTTTGTTCATCATATATTGTTGGATTTTTGATAGCTGCGGGTTGAATGTGGAAGAATGAGAAACTGAGAAAGCTCTTCCCTCTTTTCAGTTTTTAACGCTAGCTAGATTCCTTAACTAGCTAGGAGTTGGGACCTAGAAGCCTAGAGACACCAGGAAGCAAGCATAATTAAGGAAAAAAAAAACCACAGGGACAAACCTTAAAATGCAAATATTTATAAACCCCCTAGTTAGAGATTCACCAGGAAGCAAGCATAATTAAGGAAAAAAAAAAACCACAGGGACAAACCTTAAATTGTTCAAATTTTATAATTAATTGAAACAATAACACCACATGATGACAGTGACACACAGAGTAAAAAAATATAACTCTTTTAATGGTTTAGATTGACATGCTACTTTCGTCCATCAAATTGATAGAATTTATGGTTGTCTTCGAATTACAATGGTTATAAATCTAGGCAAAATCAGTAAAATTAAAATTCTAAAGACCTTAGTAGAACTTAACTCAAACTCTACCGAGACAAAATGATTTGACCACGTCGTTACTAAAACTTTAATTTTTTCAATTCTGTCCTTGTAATTGATTAACACTTGCAATTAATTGATGAAAATCTTACTTGGGTTTCTCTATTATAATTTAAAAAAAAACCCAAGCTACAAGTTTTGTACTTTAATTTTGTACTTGAAAGTCACGAATATCAAGCTGCAATGCTTTTCCTAGATATTCAACCCTCACCACAGAATTTCACAATAACAAAGTATCCATAATTTCCATTTATCACTAAAAACTTTCTAGATCATATTGTACAGAAGGAAGGAACTGGCAATAGAAGTGCTGCCTCTTTCAACAAGGATGATACAATGCAAATGCTACAATGACGTGAGATTCTAAATTTGGTCCTCAATACTTACATTACAAATAACAGTAAGTTTTCAAGTTTTTTTATTATTTTATTTATTGTTCCAACCCCCTAAACCATATGTACACTCAATACATACTATAATCTATTCGACATCCTCTACAATGCAGAAACTGGCATACAATCTGGCCGCAAGGGACTTCATAATCTCCTTTCTGCTGCCATGGCTGAATTATCACTAATCTTAGCATCCATCGTTACAGCAGCCGAGTCATTAGCTTTGCCGTCATTCTGAAATAAACACCCATGACGAAAATGCCGTGTATAAAAAAGGCCAAATTACACTTTTCATCCCTTGTAATTTGCTCCAATTTTGACTTTCACCTGGCAACTTTAATCCTGTAGTAACCAAACATTTGCCATTTTGGTACAAATTGTTGAATCCTTCGATTCCATCAATTTTAGGGCACACGTTTATCATGTGTGGGGCATTTTAGTCAACACCCATCTAAATTTGCTAAAATTTTAACAGTCTGTACCAAAATTGCAAATGTGTGGTAACTGAAGAGATAACTATATGGATAAAACTGAAAACCAAAGCAAACTAAAAGGACTAATTGTGTAATTTGGCCTATAAAAAATAACAAAGAATTTGTTGTTGTTGTTGTTGTTTTTTTTTTTTTTTTTT